>WBMY01010910.1:93835-185076 GCA_013397315.1 Donacobius atricapilla | reverse complement strand
AAAAAAAAAAAATCCAATTAAAAGGAGTGACCAAAAATTATGAAAGTTGTTGTGACTGCTTTAGCTAAGGATTTAGGTAGAGGCTCCTATCCAACAGAGAAACAAAATCAGGAAAATGCTTTCAATTGGAAGAGTGATAAAAACACACACCCCCCCCCCCCCCACACACACAAAAACCCCAAAAAACCCAACAAAAACCTAGGCAGTTATATGAGGGAGCATAATAGCTCTGTAAATGAGATTATACATTGTCTCAGTAGGGGACTGGCCTTGCTGACCTAAGATGTTCTTTCCAGTCTTAAGTGCAACTGCTTAATTCTTCATCTGATGGTGCAGACATTTCCCAGCCATTCACGAGGGGATACACAGATGTGAACAGAGTGGGGATAAACTGGAATACCTCTGATTTACCTTACAACTACTCTCCAAAGATAGAAGCCATACATATTTCTACTAGAATCTCTGCTATTGTTCTAAGCACAATAAACAAAATACTTAGCATTTAACATTTTAACTTCCTCAGGCCTTTGTCAAGTGTAAGCAGAGGGCTAATAAGTTAATTGAAATATGTAATAAATTCAGAATAAAAAAAAATCTGTTAGGCCAATAATTTAAAAACAGAAACATTTTTGTACATGTTGCTTAGAAGAACCAATTTAATAAAAGCTAGATTTTCTTCTATTTTCTGTGAGGTTCTATGGTTGAAATTTTTTATTACCTGACATGCTTGCACTCTTTGAAATTTCATACTTTCCTTGCATTAGGCAATAAGTCTGCCCAAAATAGATAATGTTTCAACAAACAAAACAAAATTACAAAAGTGGTATCAGAGTGCACTTATACTGAGTGCCATTTTCAAATCCCTGTTATACACTTACAATAGCTGTCTTCCAGCAGAACAAAAAGATACACTTGGTATTGTGATAAACACAGGGTAAGGCTGCAGTACCTAGACCTTTCTTAGATCCTATTTGAAGAAGTCAATTTCTGTATGCATGCTGCATTTAAAGCAAGAACAATAAAAACAATTAAAGTTAAGAACCACAAAACATATTTTGTGTCTCTCCAGAAGATAATTGTAGGTTGCCAACTGAATGTCAACAGCCACAACTCTGAAAATCAGGGAACATTTATTCAGAGCTGCTAAAACACAAGAAGACACAGAATTATGATGTACTTCTGATAAAGTACTTCTTTTATCTTCCCACATATTAAGCTTAATGAACATTAGCTCAAAGTTTACAGCCTTGACTATTTATTTTTCCTCAAGATTTCTACATGATTATAAATCTCTTTTTAACAAAAGCAAGCTGTACCTCACTGATCTTGCAATTGCTGAAAAAACAAGTTGCATTTTCTACCATCCTGTTCCATTAGGGATAAAACCCAAATGAATCACTTTGAATTTGAAAACAACATCTATTTAAGAGTTTCCTTTCACACTCAAGCCAAATACCTACCTAAAGCCAACAGGTAGAAACCTATGATAGTCTCTCCTTGCTCTGTTACAGCTGCCTCTCTGGTCAGAAAACTGATGTTGTTGTTCCTCCAGGGTGCCTGTGGAGAAAACTGGACAGACATTTTCAGTGGAGCTTCTGACCCAGAAATCACCCTTCCCCAGAATGTCCTGGTGAATAAAATGGTTCCAGCCTTTTCCTCAGTTTCTGCTCGCTGTATTCAAGGGAGCTCTCAATAAGACTAATAATCTAAAGAAGGAAATCTCGAGGGACAGGAGCTTTGCAGCCTTCTGACCTATCCTTCTTCACTAATCCTATCTATTAATACAGCCTGTGAACCTGTGGCCAGCAAAAGACAGAATCCAAGCAGATTTCCTTGTATCCTCATTACTGCTATGTGCAAAAATCTCTAATGAAGAGTGTATATCTGATAAATGAGACATCTCCCTTTAAAATAAGGTGACATCACGTAAACTCACAGGCACACCCACACCATACTGATATGTTGCTTACCTAGCTGTACTTCCATCTTTTTTGCTTCACTGATGGGGAGTGAAATTTTAGTTCAAATGAAATTCAGGAAAAATCTCATACAAATTAAAAAATGGCACAGTGAAAAAAACCCCAAAACAACAGGGTGGTGTCATCACTTGAGAATATGACTTTAATATAGCAGAAAAAAAAAATCTATTAGCTTACTCTACCAGCAGGATAGTTGTTAATTTAAAAAGAAGGTGGGGTAATTCCCAGTACAGGTTGAAAGAAAATGTAAGTACTTTGGATCATATTTTTAGACTGCTATGCACCCTCCAGTCTTGAAGTAAGCTCCAGATATGATGTGGGATTTATCCCATACTGTTAAAAAATGAGATCGTGTTTTGTTGAAGTGCATGGGATTTGAGTCGCCCAGGAACACTTCTGGTCTTTTCTGAGGTATCAATGATTGTAGTTAAGATATAGCCTCTCTTACCAATCAGGTTGTAGTCATAACTAGAAAATTTCAGTCTAAATTAATTCATCTGGAGCAGCAAAGTTTCCTGGTGAACAACACATTCTTACTGCACTGAAATCCCTGTGTCTGTCTTGTGCTGGCTTGTCCCTTCTCATTCTGGGCAGGAAACTGGACCCAGTGGTGGGACCCAGCTGAAGGAAGCAGAGCACCTCACCATGAATCTCCCCTGTCCAGAGGCTGAACTTGTCCTTGCTGGAGCAGACTGACTGCTCCTGTCAAGCTTTCCCTGTGTTTGTTATGGAAGCGTCACCACACAGGAAGGGAATAATGGTAATGTGACAAGAACTAAAGGGGGGAGCAGTCCTTTACACTGAGGAGGGAGACACAGTCACGTTGTCATGAAAGAGAGAAGTCTCTCACCTTCCTGGTGAGGGTGAGGACAGTGACCCACACACTTGCTTCGGCAAAGTGCCTTGCAGGCTTGACTTGTCCCCAGCCTCTCGCTCTTGTACCAGGCACTGGACTGCTTCTCTCTCCTTCTCTGACCCAAAGTCTGCAGGATGTATCTGGCAGCTCCTAAAGATCACACTTCTGCGGCTGAGTGGCCTGATTTTCCCAGCCACTTGCTGCAGACCACCTTCTGACTCCTTGTGAGACCTATCAATAGACAGCTGGAGTTGAACCCTGACAAGCCTCCTAAAGCTCACTGCTTTGATGGAGTGACCAGGACTTACCAGCTCAGTGATTAAAAATGGCCCCAGCAGTGCTCTTTAGGCCAAAGGCCTTCACTGCTGTGCTTCTGCAGCAGTTCCAGGTTGGCCTCCATATTCCCATCCCACCTGACTTCAGGCATCTCTTGACACATGCCTCACAAGGCTGCCTGGCGTGCCTGGCACACATGGCCTTTTCTCTGCTGCGGTGCTGCTCTCTGAGGTTGCCGTTTAGGTACCCTGGGCCCCTGCAAAGTGCTGGATGTGCACCAGCTTTCCCAGGGAACATGTGCACAATCACATTTTCAGCAATGAGCTGCAGCAGCCATTTCTAGCTAGTTATCTGCCTGTGAGGGGATCGGATTGCTGTTCAGATGGAGGGTAGGGATAGAGTTCTTGCTGAAGGCAGTGCCCAAGGACATTCACAAATGCTCAAAGAAGGCCCACAACAAAGAAAAGCAATATCACTTACTTTCAGGACAAGGGATTTGGGTCAGAGAGGAGGTCCTCAGCATAGAATCCATCACATAATCTCTGTCCATGAATGGATGGATTCTATGCTGAGGACCTCCTCTCTTATGTCTTCATCGGAGTCTATTTTATCAACTACCAAGAGAAAGATGTACAAAAGGGCAAGAAAGATGTACAAAAGGGCAAGAAAGATGTACATTGGATAGAAACCTGGTCCATACTCCCTCTACTCTCTTGCTGGAAATGAAACAGCCACCCAACAGTTGATTTGTGGGACAAGTCCAAGGCCCGTGGGCGTACAACCTCAGCTTGGTGAGAGAAAAGAGAAAAGAGAAAAGCTCCCCCAGAGTTTCCCCCTGCAATGAGGCACAACCTCACACTGTGCAGGTCTCTCCTGCTGTGCAGACAGGACCTGGTATCCCAGAACCGGGTGTTGTTTCCCACCTTGCAGGAATCCACACTCAGGGCAAGCATAGGGTGTATTGATCTGCTACACCACAGGCGGTGCTGAGGTGGCAGAGCATGCTTGCTAACCACTTGCTTTCGTGCACAAGCAGTTTTCCATGGCATCTGACACAGGCCTGGATGTCCAAGTCTGGGTTTGGCATCTGTTGTCACACTAATGCTAGTTCTCCCTACTTTGGTTAAATAGGGAGAGGGACAACCAGCAGAGAGGGATTTTCATACAAGGAAACTGTATTATTTACATAAATGAGATCTCTTTAGGCACAAGTGCTTTAAATGGTAATAAGTAACAATGATAATTATTCCTTTTTGCCAAAATAAAAGACAAGTTATATTATTTGCTCTGATACCCTGAACTTGAATTTTGATTTTTCCCAGCTGTGAGTTTCTTCTGGCTTCACAGAAATACCACAGTTCCATAGACAGTTCTACTTTACATTTTAATGAGAAAGTGTTCTGCCAAGCCTTATCCTTTGTAATAATAGTGAGAAGGAAGAAAGAGAGAAAAAAAGCCTTTTTTGGTATTTAAGGAAAAAAAAAATCTGTCTAAACTGCTCTCCATGGTTAAGCATCCTTTTTGATGATTGTTTTCCCCCCACCCCGGTTTTCACACACTAAGAGTGATTAATACCTTGACCAGCTTACAGTTTTCTCCTTCCTCCCTCTGGTGGCATCCTCCAGTGAAGAAAAGAGCCTTTGCAAATTGATGTGGATTGCTTGGCGGGTCTGCAGGTCACCGTGCTTCCAAGCGAGAGAAAGGCTCCCTCTGCAGATTACAGGAGCCTAGTTTCATGTCTCAGTACTTTGGTGGTGACCAATTTAGTGGCTTCACAGAGATTATCTCCAAGTGCCTTCACTATCCTCACGAAGTGCTTTGAAAGGATTACAGCAGCATATGCCATGGGCAGTTCTATAAAAGGACAAGAAAACTAAAATGCTGCGGTGGTACAGAGAAATTACAGAGCTGTGACTGTGGGAAGGCATGTGAAAAATGGACTCAGTTATGAAAGGACGCTAAGGCACCCCTTTCCTAAATCCGTAGGAACTGCGGGCTGGGTCCGCGGAAGGGACACAAACAATGCGATCGCTCCCGGAGACACTGCGGCCCCTCCTGTGCGCCCGCTCTGCTGCCCCGAGCTCAGTCGCCCCTTCCCGCGGTGACCTGCAGCAGCACGGCCAGCATGGCCAGGCACCCACCGTGCGGGGCCAGCAGGGCCAGCAGGGCCAAGCACCCACCGTGCAGGGCCAGCAGGGCCAGCAGGGCCAGGCACCCACCGTGCGGGGCCAGGCACCCACCGTGCAGGGCCAGGCACCCACCGTGCAGGGCCAGCAGGGCCAGCAGGGCCAGGCACCCACCGTGCAGGGCCAGGCACCCACCGTGCGGGGCCAGAGCGCCGGAGCGAGCCGCGGCTGGGAGCAGCCCGGGCGCATCCCAGCCCTGTGCGAGCTGCGCTCCGCAGAGCTCCGGGGACACCGCACCGCCGGCCAGCACAGCCCCGGACAGATGCGCCCCACGGCCGCCCTTGCAATCGGAGCTGCTCCTGGGCCCTCCGGGCAGCTGCTGCCCGAAGGTAAAGGAGGAAGGAAAGCCCCTGAAACCACTGATACCTCAGGACATCTGACAAAGAGATGAAATGACCGGATTAGGACGCAACAGGGCAATAAAGCCCATTTTAGGAACGTACCAGACCAACCAGTGGTCTGCAGCAGCAGGCAAAGCCAATTTAGGGCAGATACAAGGCAGCAGTACCTTCTATTTGTGCTGCTAAAATGTTCAACAGTCTTTGAATCCTCCCTATTTGCCTTGCTAAGTGCTTTCAAAGTGACTTATATACCAATACAAAAAGGGACGTAGCACAGCAGCACTAACTGCCCTGGCAGGCTCAGTACGATTACATTAGAATCCAGTGTACTGTTTCCAATACAGAAAACCAGAAAAATCCTAAAAATGAAAATGTGTGCGTGACAGAAAACGTATGATGAGTGTTCCTAACAAGCACCAGTTTTCCCTGAGGAGCACAGAGATTTAGGCAGTTGCCAAAGGAGTGATTATGTCAGAAAGCTGGTGTAAATTCTCACAGCACTATTTTTTCACAATACCTGTTTATACATGGGTTAAAGAAAGGGACCATAGAAGGAGGAGGCAAAAGGAAAACTATTCAGAAGGGTTGGGTTAAAATAAACCATAAGCAGATAGAAAATTGGTTGTGTGGAATGAAAATACAATTTTGTCTCTGTAAGGCATAAAATTTTCTGAGATTTTACAGGAATATAATTGAGGGATTTCAAGGCAAATCCAATGGTATACTAGTTGGAACATGTCTACATAGATTCTTTTTGATAAATTATTTTCATTTTTACTTCACATTTTAAATTAGAATTTTCACTACAAAATAAAAAAACCTGCCACTATTCAACAAGATATCACCTAGTCTTGCAATAAACAGAAAATGCATTTTATGTCAGTTACAGAAGACCATATCAAATTCAGATTACATATTTTTTCCCTGGTTCCAATAAAATACACCTCTTGAAAGCATTTGCACCGATTCTTTTCTAACACACATTGAATGAAAAGGAAAAAAATCCTGAGATCAGGTAAGTAATGCTTAAAACATGTTGATGGACAAATGGGAATGACTGTGCCTGCTACAAGCCATTTGGAATTGCTTACCTGCAAGAACCAGATCTGAATCTGCTCTTTTGTTGCCAATGCTCAATTTTGTAGAATAAAACCACATTTGAAATACTTAAATTGAAGAGTGATCATAATGTGGAACATGCTATATTTCAAAACATGCCTGTTTAACCCTGGACATTAACCCTTGCTGTGACATTTCAGCACGAAAACAATTGCAATCTATTCTCTAGTTAAATGTCTAAACCACATTTCTTCTCTGCATTGGGTTATTTTCCAAGCTTAGTTAAGAAAATGGTTACATCATATAATGAATATATTGTAAAATCCATACTTCTGCCTTGATTTCTATGGACTTCAGCCTATTTAGTTTCATGCATTATTCTTGTTCTTGTCAATCCTGAATGCTAATTTTTCTCTGAAGGGCTGTGTTTTATAGCTTCTGACAGATATAGAAAACTACCTGGCAGAAAAAAATGCTTGATCAGTTCTTATTACCACAATATGCAGTTTGAAATGAACTGTTTCTCAAGGAACACCGTTTAGATTGGCGTTAATATTAAGAAAGGCTACCTTGCTGCTTCAGATACAGTCTACTTTCATGTTGAAAGATGATTAAAGAGAATGGAAAATACTTTGTGCAGATCAGGTGGCTGAAGCTTTGTATTATTTAAACTCCCTGCTCTGAGCTGAACTTACATCGAGCAGGTTAGGTGATGGTAAAGGAAATGAAAACCTTTTGGACACCTGAATCAGTTTTTGAGAGATGTCAAGTGAAGTGTGGGAAGCCCTGCTTCTGAGGTGATAGTTTCCTAATAAGAGGTGGGGCCACTCTTGGCAACCACTGTTAGAGTGGCTAAAAGGCAGGACTCCCTGTGGCACAAAGGAATCCAAGCTTTGAGCTCTTTTACTTCTAACCTGCCTTCATGAGTTGTACTGACTTTTTTTTTTTAATTTTTTTTTTTTTAAGAATGTTACTGTAGCTCCTGCTATGGTAAAACTTGGCTTCCTCGCTTTAAAAGCCTCCCAGTCATCCTTGGTGAACTCATTACAGTAGCAGGTTTAGTCAATCCCACTTCAAAAGAGTGTCTGCCTGGTGTTCTGTCACTGGGGTGCTTTTACTCTCTGTGTTGCATCAGTGCTTCACTGCTCCAGTTCAGAGGGGAGCCCAGTGAGAGCATCAGTTTTCCCCAATTATGGGCTTGCATCATATGCCTGCAACTTCAAAATGGTACATGTTTTAAAACATCAAAAGTGATCCCTAATTTCTTAGGTGTTGGTTCAAAAAGGCAGAATGTATTGGGGGTTTTCTGCTTACCAAGCTCTAGAGTACACTAACAGGGGAAGGTGCACTGAATTAACTGTGACTTTGGCTCATGTGAAGAAATCACTCTCTGCAGAATAAGCAGAACAAAACCTCCAGCATTTCATGTATCAGCAGGACATTAATGTCAAGAGAATCTTAAAGTTGCATTCTAGGAACTAAGCAACCTATTGCAAATTCAATAAATTAGGGAGTAAGACAGGGGAAGAAAAAAGGAAGCATAAAACCTTTCAAATGTATTTCATTTATGACAAAAGAAAATAAATAAAGAACACTATGATGGGAAAAATCTCAATAATTATTCGATACAACACATAGTTCCCAGCACCTATCATTCTCCCTGGTGTTATACTTACCTTTCCACTCTTTCTCTTGAGTCTTCAGGCAGTTGGCTTCAGTCAGGGGAGGAAATGGTTACAGGCAGCATAATTTTTCCTTTTATTTTTTTCTTTTCTGGAAGGAACATGATGGTGGTGCCTAAACAGCATGATGTTGAAATTGCTGATTTCTTCCTTCTCTTTCTAAAGTCCGCTCGGGGCTCCTCTTGGTACATTTTCTTTATTACTTTACAGCTTGTTCTTTTTATTTGGTCTGCAACTCCATATTATGTCTGAATGACCCGTATAGAAAAATATTTTACATATGCTGTATACCTCTTTTCTGTTTCCTCTGCTACCTATAAACCGGTTTTGACTGTGTCCAAGGTTTACATTTAATTGTGTGCTGCTGAGTTGTCCATAGCTCTTAACTGACACTCCTATACCCTCTTCTCTTACCCTCTTCATGTCTGCACTCCTCTCCCCTGCATCTTGGGTTGCCACAGGCAGCCCTCTATTGCCAGGCCAGGCCTTTTTTATTTTACATTGCAACATTAAGATGATGGAATAAATATTTCTCTTTACTCAAAATAATTACTCACTATTCTTGTCTGTACGAAAATTGTGATTATATCTCATGATCAGATCAGGAAATAGTAACCTGATAATTAAAATACTGCTCCTAAGCCAGCTAGAATGAAGTTCCAGGCAGGCTAAGGCAATTTGAGGCAAAGCAAGCCTGACATGCCTTAATACTGCAGTGCCAGTACATAGCCTGTAGTATGTCACTAGCAATAACTGTATTTGGGGGCCTACTGGTTACACAGATCAGGCAGTGGCTGGACAGAGCTGCGTTGGCTTCGCTAAAGTTTTTTCATCCCATAAAATTATAGAAAAAAACAAGCCTCCTGCTTAACTCCATCTGTTCTTGTGCTATGTCAAATTATGGACAGGTTGATTCTGGCCACTTTGAAAAGTGTGGGTTTCCTTTTGGATGATGCTTTTTAATCACTTTTGACACTGAGCATGCTCAGCTTTAACTTCCAAAGTAGCAAAACAACACAGACTTTTATCTTAACATGTTCATACGAGATTGTATGCAGGCAGCATCAAACAGAGCAAAACACTTTCATAGCATTGCCTTTCCCATCGTGTCTGAGAACAGAGCTTGTGAGGTTTCTGTCTTCATTATTGTTATTTGTATTTGCCTTGCACAAAACATCCAGAATTTACAAGGTAGTAAGGTTCACACCCTGAAACTTCCCATTTAAACCTCAGGTATGTTGTCTTCCTAGAATTTCCATTCAAAGTGAAGAGCTTTCCAAGGACTTGCACCACAATTAGAATTTAATCCTGGATTAAGAGAATACGCAACAGGAGGAGGAAATCACTGAAAATATAAATGATCTTAACTTGTTGTTATGCTTCTGTCAGCTGAATCCACGTCAATGTTTCCAGGTGCCAGTTGCTATTACAAACTACATCCTGTAGACTCCTATGAAATGTCTGATATTCCAGTGGGTGTGGGAGCAGGTAGTAGGAGTGGCTCATAGCAATGATCAGTCTAGGAAACTGCTGCATCAGAGGAATCCTGGACGTGCGGGTTTTGTCTCTTTATGGACTCTTACCCTTTATGGACTTCCTGTAACTTTCTGTTGAAAATCCTCCCAGGTAAACTCCCAGGGATAATGGACATTTCCAGAATACTGAGAATGTCATTCACACAAACAAGATTAGAGCTTGGAAAGCATCTAACCTATTAGGAGGTCACTTGAAGACAGTACAAGTGTTTAGATAATCACTGGAGAGCTATATAACAATACACAATCAATTCAAGACTATAATGTTTTATGGACAACAAGACACTTTTCCTTACTTCCTATGTTGTTGCTTAACATCAAATATTACCCTTTTATTTCTTCTCTTGTACTGGGCTTTGATTCATACATTAAAATATCAGTACTCACAAGTCTTTATGTCTGAGCTCCCAAGAAAGAAGAAAACAGAAATTTCTTCTCTTTATATGATTTAGTTTACTTCAGTCTAGTACTTTTCCATACATATATGAAAAAGACCCAAACATTATATTTATACTTACACAATGGTAAAGGTCCCTTGTTGAACAGGATATATGACTCTAGCATCCACACTCTGGAAAGTTAGTGGGACCATTATTATTGGACAAACCACTTCAGTTTTTCTTCCAAACTTGTGGAAGAAGTCAGGAGTACAATTTCTAGAAAAGCAAACCGAGGTTTGGATTGCCACCATGTACCTGCTGTCTCTTTTGAGTGACTGCCAAAGAAATTCTGCATAAATCTCAGGTATCTGGGGCATATAGTAAAATCCACAAGTTTTATCACAGACATTATTTCCTGACATGAACAGTTTTAACAGAAGCATCATTATGCCACAGAATACAAGTGTTGAGTGAAGGGACTCCATTCTGGCTCAGAATTTAATTTGTCATTTTATAGCAGACAGATTTCTGCCAATAAGCTGTGAATAGACAATATTTATAACCAAATTGTACATACCTTATTAGAGAGGAAGGAGCTGGACATCCATACAAGCAGTGAGATTTTACAGAAGAAACTTTGACCCCATTAAGCTTTTATTTACTAAAAACAAGCAGCATGCTCATTTGCAACAACACCAGTGAAAGAAAGTGAAAAATGTCACAAACTCTGTATATTTCATAATGCTAGAAAACTCTGTCCAATTTCAGGGCTTTGGCTTCCCTAAGAACATTTTGGAGGCACGATAAATATGTTATAGGTTACCCTATAGAGGAAACACACATCAGTATAGATGAAACAAAACAGTGTACCTCAGAGGCAGAGCAGGAGAGGCAGCACTGCTGCTCCACTGACTTTCTAACACCTGAGCTCCACCACCAGTACCAGATGTGCTTCAGCCCCAGCACCTGCGAGGAACAGCTCCTGCCTCCTCAACTCCCAGTGCAAGAGCCCCAGGTTTCATCTTGAAGGTGGTGGATAAAGCCCACATGCAGTCACACACATTTGCCAAAGCATTGGGGTGATGGGATGACAAGAGCACAGGCAGATGGCTGTGTCTGTTGCAGCAATTCAGCCATCTCTCCCCTCATCACCACTGCCCACCCTACTCTCTCTTCCTGGGCTTTTGGGTAGAGAAAGGCTGACTCCCCGTACAGTCCCTTCTATACAGATTTAGTGGAGCTGAAGTACTCATTTATCTCCTTTCCCATCCAAAACCCAGGACCTGTACAAAATCAGAATGTATTCTCTCAATTCACTGGGTTTATTTGAAGCTGACTGCTTTCCAGCAGCATTTCCCAAAGAAAAAAGCAGGTGTGCCATCACTCTATCAGCCTGCTCCTCCCTGCAAATTTGAAGCAATGTGCCAATCCCAACACCTGCAACAGAGAAGTAGTTTCAGATGTAAGGATAATAAGAGATTTCAGGTAAAGCTTTCTCAGCCTACAATAATGCCAAGTGAGAATTACTAATAAACTTTCCTAGCCTCTTCTCTTAAAAGACATTAAAAAAGGGCAATAGTGGTTATTTGTCTGTGTCTTCACCACAAGGCTGGGATCAACAGTCTTACAGAAGACAGAGATACCATCACCTCAGCAGTCTTCAAGATGCCATGATGGTACGCAGACAGGCTATAGATGCCAGCCTTACTCATGGGAAACACTGATGCAAGACATAAGTAACGACAAAAATTTTATTTTGTTTTTTGTTAAGCTTCCAAGCATTTCACATTGCTAAGCTGATCTCTATAACAAAATGGTATTGACACTGCAAATTAAAAGGTTGACAAAAAAGGTAATGGGTACCAGTAACTTTCACTGAAAAACTATATGGAGCTACAAAGAACATTTCTGTGTGAATGAATGCAGCATTTCTACAAGAGGAATAGATTCAGAACAACATAAGACCTACAGAAGAGAAAACACTGTCTGTTCCTTCCCTGGAAAGTTTTAAAACATCAATGCTCTTTGCAGGGACTAGGCTCTGAGACAAATTTAGGGAAAGGAAGGAAGCAGATAACTTCTTAGAGAAGAAACAGGAACAGACAACTCCAGTAGGGATTTCATAGTGGCTTGCCTGAAAATTGCAGTCTCTTTGATCTTGTAAATAAATGGCAAACTTCTTCAGCACTTCAAAAGAAGCAGTATCAGCTTTACAGGGCTGTTTGCCTGGTGTATAAATAAATGGGCTGCTTACTTGGGCAAAAGCACACCCTACCAAGCAAGGTCAGAAGAGGTGAGGAGTTACATCCAAACTGCAGCTTAACACAGCCAAGGAGTTGGGCACCTCATCACATTGCCCACTTCAAGCAGGTCAGCCAAGGTGTATCTGCTGAGGGAAAACAGAGACCATCACTGTTCACAGACACACAAGAAGTGAGCTTTCTAAACATGCTTAGTTCTCAGGTCACTTTACCAAACTGGAAAAATAAAGGATAAATTTTGAACAACCTTTTGTACCATAGGGTGCCAAAGTTTTCACAAAGAACATTTTATTTTCCCACACAAACCCCAAAATCCCTGTCAGTCTCAGGGCTTGGCCACAATTCAGGCAAGTGATCGGAGCCTTGCTTGCACCTGAAGGGAGTTTTAAGGTTCTTTTCTGATACTAGGTCAGAGATATTTGCTTTCTCATAATGCTTTCCATTACATGGTATCTTTTGAGAAGGAGAATTGTAAAGCTCAAGGTTACTGGAAGTTTCCTTTAAAAGACTACAAGAACTGATTCTCTAACATCCTGATTGGAAAGAGGAGTTGGTAGAGCTATCCATATTCTGGCAGTACTACTATCGAATGTTGGTTTCCACTTGGAGCAAGAAAAAGTCAGACTGAAGGATATCTGTGTAATTTCAAGTGACAGAGGCTAACCCAAAAAACAATAGCAACTAGTTATAGACAGGAGGCTGTGTCTCCATTCTCTATGAGGTTCCTTCTTTCCCCACAGCAGAACATGCAGGGAAGTAATTCACAGCATGGCAGCCAAGATGATTCTCTGCAGAAATGCTAGATTTTCTACCCTGTTTGGGATTTCTGGGAATGAAAACTGATGGCAACAGGAGACTGAGAATGGATGAATATAAATACAATACAGCAATCAGCTGTTGGTCAAGAACAAAAACCTTCTGACCTGTGTGAACAGCAGAAGGAAATATCCTATTAGATGCCTCTTGAGGCCATCCTTGTGATGAGCTACACAACTCAGGACCCTGCATTGCCACTGCAGAACAGCAAGTGGAGAGCTCTGACAGAACACACCTAATTCACAATTATCCTCCTAAACCTTTAAATCTGTAATCTAAATCTCTATGCCACGTGACATCATACAGATATTGCCAATAGCTCAACTGTTCCCTCTCCTTAGGTATACCTGCTAGAATCTCAGGCATGAGGAGGTGTGCTTTGTTAAATAGATTCTTGATCCTGCCTCTGGCCTGACAGTCTCGATGGTAAATCTCAGCTGTGCCTTTCCTACCTCCCTCAGGACTTTCCACATGTTGGTTTGTTTTCTGACTCTAAGCACCTTCACATCCATCACTCAAAGAGTATGATTTCTGTCACTTTAGATTTGGATGTGCCCCCATCTACGCCATTATATGCAGCCAACCCTGGGAGGAGTATGTCTTCCACACCATGAGAAAAAGGGCTCTGCAGTAAAGAGGAGCTCAAGTGTTTCAAGTGTTTCTTCTCTCAGTACTATTCCCTGCACAGCCTCAGATTATTGACTCTGGTGACATAAAAATGTGTCCTCCCAGTGTTATACTGTCTCAGGATATATTCCTTCAAATATCTGAAAATGACTTCACAGACCCCAAAGGGACATGGCATCAAACAGCTGGGCAAAGACTCTCAGGGCACTTTCCATCACCTGTGCAAGGACAAGAATTGACAAAAATAACATACTTTTTGGATTGCTCTGGAACAGCAATTGGTGCATTGCTATGTGGACTAGCAGAAGCAGCCAGGAAAGTCTACCTGTCAGAGTGCTATTAACAGCTTTGAGAAAGTCCCATGCCTTCTCTGGTACTGGGCTCTCTGTACTGAGTCATATAGAACACTATTAGCAAGACAGTTGACATTTATAGCATTCTTTTGTTGTTCATTGTTAAACTAAGATTTGCCTTCATCTTACACTTTTACTTCGCTACCACTGTCGTGGCAAAGATGAGCACCTCATCTCGAGCTGCCTGAAGGAGCCCAAGTCTGCAGCTCCCCTGCAGTCCAGGGCTTTCTCCCTATCACTTGCCTTCCTCACACCCCCTTTCACATCAGCCCCCATGCAGACTAGCTCATGCCTGGCTTTATGCCCTGCTGGAGGAGTTTCTAGTCTCTAGGCTATCTCTGGTTCTGTGAGCAGCTGAGACACCTCTGCAGAAGCACCATTAGGATGAGCACAGCTCATGTTTGTGGCCATTACTGGGCTTAGGGGTGAGAGAGACTGGCCCTGCACTCCAGTGCACACCCATGGTGCTGGACAGGGAGACGCATATCCCTGGCTGGAGGCAACATGATTTACTGTCTGCCAGGGCAGAGAGCTTGCTGGCTACAAATCCTATTTTGCCCCTGCACTTTTTGATGTTTAGAACTGTACTCTCTAACAGAAAGGCTCGGCTTTCACGAAGTAAGGTCTTAAAAGAATAATTTAATTTCACAAGATCCTTTACAATGGTAACGGCTATAAAGCCCCCTCAGCTTTCACAGTCTTGCTTCTACCAGTCAATACTGGGGCAAGTCACTGACCACAGAACCAACCAGGGACCACTGCGAGTGCGGCCAGATGCACGGATATAAAAATTATTTTTTCAGAAGATATGACAGCAAACTCGCTATAAGTAGTTGTACATAGACATGAAAATAGTACTTACTGGCTCCAGGCACTGAATGTCTTCAAACAGGCCCTGAATTCCAGGGAAATGGAAGGTATATTGCAGATGGGCATCACACGGTAGTGATGCATAGTTCAGATGGCTTTGGGAAGAGGAAATAGAGGCCTAAGGGTGAAAACCCCTCAGATATTGGTAGGAGCATTAAAAAGAGATTACTTACCTTTACCCTCAGCATTTAACCATCCACAGAATGAACTCCCATACCAACTGCTATATGAGAAAGTCTTCGGAGCTCATCCCTGGGGCCAGCTTTTGTAGCTAAGCAAATTACCACATTGTAACAAACGTCATAAACCACGGCTAAAATTAATAATGAGCAAAATGTATACAAAGCCTTTCCTGTGCTTGTCATACCACCTTCACAAAGTGATCACGCGTGAATAGCTTATCTTCGGCCTTCGTCTTGAGACGCAGCAGTGGAACGGAGTGAGGCTTCAGAGGTGACGGATTGCTGCCATCCTGTGGCAAGCACACGCATTTCAGACTGACACTTGCCTGACAGAAAACAGTCCTTTAAGGGGGTCGTTTTACAAAGAACTAAACAGTATTATTCTTAAATGCCACAGAAGCCAGTCGCCTGTAACCTGCAATATTCAGATCTTAGGAAGCCATGAGCCATTACAGCGATTCTACTACAAGTTACTTTCCGAAGCAGAAAATAAGGACCAGATGGGAACGGGCTCATGCCACCTTTTTACTCGGAGAGGTATTGCAGCATTCAGTGGTTAAACTCCAGAAAGGATGTTAACCCTAGCCCAGTGCTAATACTAACCATTTCAGACTGCTAGTTCCAGAAGGGACATAAATAAAAGGATAACCATGTTTCTGATGGCAATTGTGCTGGTGTCTTCAATTGGAAAAGCCATTAGACATCTCAAATAAGGGGAGCCCTCTGCTAAGATTGTATCCAGACTCAATACAAACAGCACCATTCTTAACACTGAGTCTAAGGGGTGTGTTTAGGGAGGAGTGTGGCATAAATTAACCAGTGAATGACCAGTTGATTGTTACTTTCTAAGATTCTGTTTCTCACATCTTGTCCCCAGTTCTAGTCTTCGGTGGGAGAAAGTTTCCTGTAACATGGCTTTGAGACCCAGGCATCTGGGAACACATGAGAACTTGCAGATTGACAGCAGCGGGGTCAGTATTGTTTAACTTGTTCATCAGTGACCTGGATGAAGGAGCAGACGCCTCTTCAGCAAGTTAACTGATGACACAAAGCTGGGAGGAGCGGCCAATGCCCCAGAGTGCTGCACAGCCCTTCAGAAGGACCCCAACAGACCGGAGAGATGGGCAGGGAAATCCCTGAAATTCAATCGGGGTTCTACACTGGGGGAGGAGGAGCCCCCTGCACCAGTACAGGCTGGGGGCTGGCTGACCTCCTGTGGAGAAGGACCTGGGGGTCCTGGTGGACAAGAAGCCATCCATGAGCCTGCAGTGTGTCCTTGTGGCCAAGCAAGCCAATGGAATCCTGGGGTGCATTAGGAAGGGCACTGCCAGCAGGTCAGGGATCAGTGATCCTGCCCCTCTGCCCAGCCCTGGTGAGGCACATCTGGACCAGAGACACGGAGCTCCTGGAGTGGCTCCAGGGCAGGGTAACAAAGATGACTGAGGCACTGGAACATCTCTCTTCTGAGGAAAGGCTGAGGGAGCTGGGCCTGTTCAGCCTCAAGGAGAGGCACTGGGAGGGGACCTCCTCAATGTCTGTGAGTGTCTGCAGGGAGGTGCCAGGGGATAGAGCCAGGCTCTGCTCGGTGGTGCTGAGCAATAGGACAGGAGGCAATGGCAGAAACTGATGCACAGGAAGTTCCTCCTGAACATGAGGAAGAACTTCTTTACTGTGTGGGTGACTGAGCACTGGAACAGGTTGCCCAGAAAGGTTGTGGAGTCTCCCTGACTGGAGACATTCCAGAACTCTGGACACAATTCTGTATAATGTGCTCTAAGATGATGACCCTGGTATCCAAGTTCTAGACACTATAAAGGAAAAAAAGGAGGAAAAAATGCAGCAACAGAATTCAGTAACCAAATCTCCCAGTTCATAGAGTTCCTTTATGAATTACTGTTAGGATTGAACAGCTAATCCAGACAGCCATCACTGATCAAGACATTCAAATAAATCAGCCAGAATTCCTGAGGTAGGTCCTGGTCAAAAGAATGTTAGCAAGGGAACAAGACATTTCATTTCACCAGTTCATTTCACTACTTTAACACCTTCCTTCTGTTTCCTCAGGTGTAAGAAACTCTGTAAGGAAAGTAACTAGCACTCCTCTATCATTAGATAGCCCCTATAAAATGTTCCAACCACACTGCTACCTGCAAAATTGTAGACATCTTGAAAGTAAATTGTATTGTCTTTGTATTAAAACAAGTAGCTTGCCTGCATCACACAGTGTTTCTGTTCAAGGTTAAAATAAACACTGCTGGGCCCACAAGAAAAGCAGAACACTAAATTCACACAATGTGACTCAAGATCCATTTTGTTCTGAGATTTCGTATTTTACTTTATGACAGTCTTAGTGGTTTTTAGAGCGTCTTTATATCCAGGGACAACTTAGGAGGTTCATGAGGTTTAAAAATCAGGATTGGCGTCTGAATCAATTAATAATTCTGTCATGGTCCAAAAGAAAGATATACTGCAGAATGACATGAGGAGTCAGTAGGTTCTGCTTTGGATCCATCAGAACCAGCAGCACTCCACTAGAAAGCTCTGCCAGTGAGGCTGCTGCTGTCCACTCCCTGTGGCTGCCGGAGCTGGAGAAGCCGACTTCCTGCTGCACAGGCTCTGCACCGTCTATAGCTTCATAAGCTGAAACCCAGACCATAAACTGTCCCTTTGGAAATGAGGAGGCAGCTGCTGTGCAAGGTCCTGTGCAGGCAGATACACACTCGATTATCAACGCTCTTGGCCAAGCACGCAGAGTGCCGTTTCTAGTCTGGCTATGGTTTCCAAGTGACAACCACACATGAAGAATCCCAAGGTAATCCACCCTGGAAGCAACAATCATGTGAACAGCTACCACAGTACTCCAAGTTAAAGGCTACAATTACCCGGCACAGTCACCAGCAGATGTTCTTTATCACCAATTCCCTACATCGCCTGAGAGGCCAGTTACATCATTATCTACCACCAGAAGGGAACTGATGTTGTTTTCAAGTTTCTTCCCTTACCCCAAACCACATCATTTTAGGACTCTTGACTACCTCTGATATCCTGTCCAGATATACCCTGACTCAGGATTTTAACTCTATTCATGAAGAGAATAAACTTCACAGAAAAAGGGTTAGATAAAAACAAACAAATAAAGCAAGTGATACAAATAAATTAAGTAACTTAAAATTCAATGCCTTTAGAGCAACTTCGCTTCCAGGACTCTTCATATCAAAAATGGAGCGGCTTTTCACAAAATCTCAGCTAAGGTACCTGTCAGCTGTTTTGGGGGGGCCATTTACAACTGTCACATGCTAGAACTAAAAAAAAAGAATGAAATCCATCTCCCTGAAAGAATTCAAGATTCAATAATGGATCTGGAAAAAAAGGATGCATAGTAGAAAACACAAAGTACAGAGAACTCAGCAGAAAAGCAGATTTGCACAGTTATTTTTATTCAAATATTTTGAAATCTGTTTTTATGTACATATATAGGTATTCATACAATACTTGCCACATTTGGCAGCTGTTGTTTAATGCATACAAGGTAAACAGGTACTTTTCATAATGAAATCTTGTTTAGTCTGATGAGAGGCATGAAATTCTCAAGCAGATGCTTAGCTCACTAAAGCTATTTCTGGTCTTATTTCCAGTTTCTTTACTTTTAGTAGTTTGCGACTTTAGGTCATTCAAGATTTGTAACAAGTAACATAAATTTTCACAGAAGTTTTTTTTGTTGTTGTCCTTTTTTTCTCTTTTTTTACTCTTCTCTTAATTGTTGTTGTTTTATTTTGCTCCATCTTGTCACTTCAAGCCTCATCAGGAGATTGAAGCACCTTTGAATAATTTCATACAGAGACATGGTGGGTTTCACATGCACACCTTTTTTAAAATAATGCAGGGTCATCCCTTTTGCCCAATTCCAGGCATCAACAGACAATATCAAGAATTTCTAAAAAGCATGCCATAATGAATTCGTAACACACCAGCTACAGAAATAAATGGCTGCCTTCTTTGTAGAAAAACCACAAATGAATTAAAATAAAGCAACAAAAAACTTCTTCATATATGCCACATCTATGGAAAAGATCTATTTATTCCTGAGCAGGCTGGCAAGCATCCATTGGTGGTCAAGTGGGGGAGAGGGAAGAGAAGCAGAATTTTAAGCTAAAAAGGCACAAAAGACAAAAATATTGAGGCCTTTAGGAAAAAAAAAAAGAGAACTGTCTTTAAACCATGTTCTTTTACTGATCAAAATATATTTGGTGATGATGATAAAGTTGAACATTAAAGATGATGCAAGGTATTCAGGATCAAATTTCTCTTTAACCAACAAAAGCCCTGAGGACTTTAGATGGAAAAACCTGAAGAAAACATGTTTATCTCTTTAGAACCTCATATTCCAACACCTTCAGATATTCCATATTTACATCTGGATGAAGAATCAATAGGGAATTCAACCTAGAAAAAAGTGGGTTGTTTTGTTTGGTTGGTTTGGGGTTTTTTTAGTGTTGTTTTGTTTTTTTAAAATTATTATTATTATTACTCCTTAAATTTCAATCTCATCTTTTAGACTGGCAAAATTACTTGTGACAAGTATTTAAAATTGAGATTATGGGGTATGTTTCTTTACAGGATTTGTAAAATACATTCTCATCTGTTTGAATGCAGGTACATCATCACAGAGGAGACAGTGCATACAATTTACAAGAGATATTTGTAGTAAAATTCAGAGATACACAACAACAAACATCTCAATATAATACTAAGTTGGAAGCCAGGTGCAAGTTTTTCAAACTGTACATGTATTTTTAAAAAGATACTGCCTTTTAAAATGTTTTTATATTGAAGCATTTTCATTAAGATCAAACACCTTTTAAAACTAGTAAAATTATAGCAGCAATATGGGAGAACATCTGAGCCACATGGACATTATTAATTAAAATAAAACCAAACATGAAATATTACATTAGTCAAGATGTTTGTGCTAATACCAAGAACAAGTAACACACAATTACTTATGTCAAACCAAGAAATCTGGATTTGTTAATCTATGAGCAAATCTGTTGTATAGTTCAAAGTTAACATTTACAAAGCAGTGTTGACTGCTGACTTTCACAATCACCTTTCTGGAGTGTCCTGGAGAACTCACTTGAATCTTAAATTCCAAATCTGACTAAGATAATTTCTTCATCTTAGTTTAGGAACTAAGGATGCTTTTAAATATGGATTCCTTAAATTGAGGCTTATTTTATTTACACTATTCAAAGTTTACCTTTCCTTCCAACAACAAAATGTGCAGGAGGATTTACTACGTGCTATACAATGTAAAAATAGACTTTAAAAAGTCAGAACAATGCAAGTAAAACTGTACAATGTTTGTTCCCTGCTCCAGTTCATTGCACTATTAAGTTAAACTGGATAAGTTGTCATGCCCAGATGACTTACTGTAGGATCAGAAAATACACACACACAGAAGAGGTAAAATGAATACTGCTTTAGGTATAGTGCCAAATGAAAAAATATTATGAGTAATATACAAGGAAAGCTTCTCATCACAGAAAGGAGCACGGCTAATTCTGAAAGGCAGCCCTCTTCATGTAGGACACAGAACTGAAAAAAACCACAAAAACACATTGATAAATATCAGTGAAGCTGGTCCACATAAAAATGTAATGTATATACTAAAATATTAAAATGTTGGATTCTACCCTATTAGTAACACAGTAGAATTTAGTAATCAACTGAAACTGGCAATTAAGTTTTCAGCCTCTCTCAAAAGGTAACGAAATGACACAACCCACTATCTTTAACTAGTATTATCCAGAAATGAGTTAACTAAAGGTCATGTCTTAAATAGTGCTTTTTAAAGAGTTAGATCAGAAAACAGAACATTAAATAACAGGTGACGCATGCAGTTATATTTTAAAAATATTCACTGACAATTTAAGATTCTAACTCGGCTTTCTAATTCTGGTGCGTGTACTAGAATCACACAGTGGCAAGATAAGACATGTCCTTCATGTGTTTCTCATTCCTGTTTCAATATAAGACACAAACCTCAGAGCAATCCAGCTTTCAAACCAATGCTAGCACAACACAAAAGCAAACAAAGAAGTCAGGTGTAACAATTAAACAAAAACTTCAAAGGCAAGAAAATAAAAGTTCTCATTATCTGAAATACTTGCATAATTTAAAAAATAGAACAAGGCGCAAATTCTTGCTTCATTAAAACAAAAAAATGGTAGGTTTTTACTTGAAAGATCAGGTATGAAATAGCAAGGAGAAAGATAGGCAATTACTCTGCTTTAACGACATCTACATTCAGAAAAAAGAAGTAAACAATACTAGACATTTCAGGCATTTCACTAACTAGTAATGTATAGCATATTATTTTTAGCACTCTATTTTCATCAAAATTACTTTTTGAGGACAACTGGAAATTAACACAAAGTTTAGCAATAAATACTTATAAAGTTTACTGTATTAACACTACTGGTTTCAAAGGCAAACATTTCAGCTGTAAGTACATACTTATACATTTTATATAATAGTTATATAAAAATTATCCTTCTACGCAAACCTAAAGATTCACATTTTGTAAAAACTGGAAGTAAAAAAGCAGTATTCTTGAAATTATGTGTCTGAGGTGATACCAGACAACCTACCATAATACTTTACTTAATTCTGGGTATACACTGGTTAACATTTCATATGTATCATTGATTTGATCAGGAAGTAGCTAAATTAAGGAACTCTTGCTTCCAGAAAGTTTTGTCAGATATTTTTCACTACCCATATGGCGATAAAACAAGATACTTCCCCTTCCCACACTGGTGTCCTCAGCTTCTACTTGAAACCTGCTCTGAACGCCATCCCAGCAGGCCCTTCCCATGTTCTCATGCCCCCAAAGAAACAGGAGCCCCTGCATGGCCACTGAAGTAGGTGAATACGTCAGACCCAAGGAGATGTTGGCTTTTCAAGGCAACAGCCATCAGCTCAATGCAGGCAGCAGCTTCAGTCCTTCTCCTACCTAGATGCTGCTCCCTACAGTACTTCTGTTACTCCCACAACACCTGCGTCTGTCTTGTGGGGTTGAAATTGGCAATTATTATTTGTGAGATTGAAGAGACAACTGCACAGAGGCATTTTCTTCAGAACGCAACCTCAACTTGCATACTGCAAAGATCACAGATGCAACTACACTACATACAATATACATAATACTAATAATAAAAATAGTATTTTTTACAATACATAACATATACTACTTGCATTATTGTACTTGGAAAATTAATCATTATGCAGAAAGTCATTACATTATACACACAAGAAGAAAGACTGAAAGCTTTAAAAAGAAAGTAAAAATTCAGTAAGCACTGTCCATACAAACACACTTCCATCAAAGGTTATGGTATTTATTACTGTTGCAACACCTAAACCCAGTGCAGCTACAAGCTATGAAACAAATATCTCCATCTGCTTTACAGCTTAATTTGTGCACAAAAAACTTAACTTATTTAGGTCTTTCAGTGGACATAAGCACAGTGTTTTCAAATCACATTGTATTAGTTCAGCCATCAAAAAAGGTCAATAGAAAGATGAGAACAAGCAGCATTTAAGTACTGTGACCTTACTAATCTGCCAACTTCAGTCCAGAAGTGTGTTTTCTAAGATAAAGAAACAGGCTTGGTTTGGGATTTCTTTCCCTGTCAGTAAATTCATTCCCCTACCCTTTTTCAAATCCCAGTTTCTCCTTCATGATTCCTAGTGATAAAATATAATAACAATACTGATATATTAAAATCATTCAGAAAAAACTAAGCACAATTGCAAATGCTGATCAGTTTCATGCTACCATTCATTTTAAGTCTAAATCTATAAAATATAATATAAATCAGACACTAGCGGGAGAACAACTAGAGTTCACTTGCTAAGCAAGTCACTAATTCCCTTTCATTACCGTTAAGTTCAGGACAGAAATGTTCTCTGAAAAGTAAAAACAAACAGAACCTCACAAAAGGAAAAATTTCCCCTTGAAAATAATTTAGGCTGCAATAAGAGTGACGCGAACAAGAGAAGATAAGCTGCTACACTGTACCAGACTCTTCCAGGGTATGTACTTAGCCTGGCTTCGGGATACTTACCTTTGAGGAGATATTCCTTACAGGAAAGATCCAGGGGAGAGCTAAAGAACCCCTGGAAAGAGGGACTTAAGCATGACAAGGAAAATGATGATATTTTTAACATTTTAGGGGACACAAGGGGGCGGTAGAAAATGGGGAAAGAAGATGCTTTAAAGAAAGCAAGCACCAGAAATAATTTCAAAACTAATAATACTACTGAAAAATACATATAGAGGTAGTTTTATCCCCTAACATGAAATACACTGCATTGTTATTTTTAATTTCTTTATTACACTGGATTTGCACACACCATGTTTTGAAGATTCTCACTTCTAGCATTTCAGAAGGATTACCTGGTTATGAAAAAAAAATCCAAGAATGATCCATGGTAACACAGAGGGTGAATAGAAGATCTGCCTTTCAAATAGCAGAACTGTCCTTCAAATTCCAGCTCCTGTCCAAACACTCAATCACTATTAAATGAAGATAATGGGTATTAGACAGCACACATAGGGGCGGTCTGTGTGTGTCTTACTACATGATCCAAATTTCCAAATTATTGAGTATTTACTTCAAGTTATTCAAGATAACACAGAATTTGTGAATTCTACAAGACACACTGGAATTCAGAGAAAATATAAAGTTATTTCACTATCCTCAGAACACCAGTCATGTGATAAGATTTTGTGTTACATCAACAATTATGCTCAATCTTATGGTTCCATTCACCTTTCCATATCCACAGGATTCTTCTATTTGTTCCTTTAAATTGTACTAACAATACTTTGGCAATAATCTTTCTCCTGACATTTTTTCTTCAGTTCTTGCTTCTGAACAATTAAAGTAACTTGTCAACAGTGACCACTAATATCTGGGCAAGTCTACTAATAATTCTGTGGACAGCTTAACATCCACATAAGACTGCATATCCTCATTTTTTTACATACCACAGAATAGCATGACAGTGCTGCTTTAAAAAATAATCATAAGCATGTTTGTAAGATTTTTTCTTCTGCTGTGTAAAACAGAATATAAAGTTTGAAAAAAGGTTTTACCTCTGAGGCCAAACTGGATTTCCCATAAAGCTACACACATCCTAATGTCACACATAATTTATTGTCTGCTTTTTCTGCTGCAAGATTGGAAAAAAATGATCCTCAAAGGAACACGTACTTAACCAAGTACCTTTGGTGATATATTCCACACATTTCAAAATTTCATTTCTTGATTAAAGCTTAAGAAAAAGCAATAAAATCCATTCAGTGTAAAATGAATACAATTACCACTATACCATATGGATTATACCACTGGGTTTTGAACTTCTTTCAGAAAACAAATTTAAACCCTCAATCTTCTTAAAGATTTTTACCTTGCAAAGACATTGTTAATCTTTACAGTGAAGAGAGCAGAATTCTCAAAAAGTAGGTCACTCCTTTTATTTTGGAATTTAAGAAATAGGTTAGAATTTCAGGTATTAAAGCTCTGCTGAAAGTTTATCTGAGTGGTTGTAAAGAATTCAACCAACTCCTCTCAACAAGCTTTAAAAATAATGTCCAGACAATAGACTGGTGGTGGGGAGTATTTTGTGCTGTGAAAGCCTTGCAGGAGTTTCAGGCCAGAAGTTTTAGAGGCAGAAAAAGAGCAATAGGTTACAATTTCAGAAACAACTGGAAGACTTTGCTTGTGCCTCAGAATAAATCTACAGTACAAGGTAACACTGTTAGCTGACCTATAAATATTTAACGTAATGTCAACATAGCATATGAAGCTTAGTTAAGGCTATACTGAAAGGAAGAGTAAAATTCCATGCTCACTAGCTCTGTGTTCACAACTGTCTGCCACTGAGCACACAAACCCACACAGTATGAAGAAAGGCTTGTTTCTGTTCACTAAAGAAGTGGTAGCTGGTGGAAAATTGCCTTTTCCTTTCACAGTGAGTGATGTGAGTGATTACTCTTCATGTTCCCACAATTTGCATTTCACAGTTTAAAAATAGCAGTGTTTGCGTAAGATGGACAATCTGTTTGATCCAAGACACTCAATGCATGATCTTTTGCAATTATTGCATCACACTAGTAGAACATTCTTGGTGATGTTTAAGTAATGAGCATAAAAGAGGCAGGAAGGAACTTCAGTTCAAGCTTCCTAGATTATCCTCCCGTATGTTTGTGTAATCTACTTTTATAAGCCTTCTTTGCTTTTAAAAAAGGTTTCCCCATTTCCCTAAGCTGACAGTTTATTCTCAATATCCCAGTAATCTGAAAATTCTTTTGGACAGCTACATCTGAAAATAAGAGCAGACACTATGAAGAACACTGTTAAATACAATCACTCCCAGATGTATTATGAAGAACAGTTTTAATTACTGACAACAGTTCATCTTCTTGGGCAAAGATTCTGCTTCACAAAACTACTGTTTAGTGCCATCACCACTAAAAAACACCCTGACCATGATTCTACATAGCACACATGAAAGCACATCTGTCTAATTTAGCAAGAATTTTCAGAAAGAGTAAGTAAAAAATGGAAAAATCAAAGGAATCGACTGGAAGGATCTCTGCATTCTTATTCTTCAACTCTACACAAAACTTAGAAATGGATATCTTTCAACTGGAAGTCTGTTGGGAGTTTCCAGAAAATTGAATGGCTTTTTCAGATTTTCTTAAGTGACAGCACACTATATGTCATCCATAACTTAAATCTGAAAGTACTTTCAAACATCCATGAGATGAGATTATGAGAGTGACTGTAAATTTGTGCAAGAAATGCAAAAACATTTAAAAACGATATGGAGTGAGTTAAGTCAAAAGACAGTATATTTGAAAAAGATGAGACTTGGAATGTATGATACCAAAAGAAGAGAAAAACTTTTGGGGCATATGAAAACCAGAATATTACAAACATTTTGGTGGCAAACAAAATGGCATCCATCATCCTTATGTACAGGTATTTGTTCAGATCTCGGGAGTTTGATGCATTTGCTAAACTTTAAACACTTAAGAAAATTGTATCATATGCCAAGAATTAAGTAAGAACATAAGCATTAGCAAAATCTAGGCAAAAATGAAGTCAGACAAAAAATGTATTAAATTATTTAACAACCTGGAAACTACCTGGAACAACTCTTTAAAGCTGCGGCAAACAGTATTTTTCAATATCTGACATTCTTTTAACACAATCAATGTGTAAGACTGGAAAATAACTGACTCATACAAAAACTTTTAAAAGAGAATCTGAGGAAGGCATAGTAAGTAAAATAAATACTTTTTATTATTGATCAGAAGGTAAAACTTGAAATGAAGCTGTAAGCACTTTGCATTGCAAATACATTATTACCATGGGCAGTTTGAGTTCCAATTACTGAAAAAACTGCACAATAGAAGATTTTAACTAAACCCATTTCACTTCATAAGCCAGACTCCTTTGTTCCTACTGATGTCATTCAGCAGTTTGCTATATTTTACTAACACACACAAAATAAACACGTTGTATTCATGAACTGTATGCAGAATGCTTGGACAAAACAGCACATAAATGAGAGCTGTGTTTGATTGAAAGGAAACATAATTCACGAATCCTGCAGGATCATTATTTTCAAATATACATTATATGTAAATTAAGTTAATTTAGAAACAAATAAAATCCCTGCTGAGAAGCATACTCACCCTTTAAAATATAGTCTGTTAACAAGCTTGGCACTTTCTCGCTATCCTCTTTCATGGCATGCAGAACTAAAGTATGAAAAAAAAATCAGATATTTAGTCATAAATTAAACACAACACTTAAAAGAAATACTTTGGAGCAGTTCCAACTACCCATAGAGATACTGCTATGAGATGCAAGAAATCTCTTAGCTGAAAGATGAGAAGATACAATGAGATGTTACATCCTCTCCACCTTGCACTTGTGTAATTCTCACTGAGCTCCACAGTTCATGGATGCAAGTGTCCCATTTCATGTGGTTAATATTACAGTAAAATGCCATCAGTCATAACACCAACAAAAACAACAAGAACCTCTTCCCTATAAAAAATTCTCACTTAAAGAAAGTCACAACATCCAAAACTAAAGTATGCTAACTACTATTGATAGGCTAGAAATCTCAGGACAGAAAAGTCTGCTCCATTACTTAATATCTTTGATCATCACCTCAAATAATGGAAAAATGATGTGAATGATTCAACAGAAATACTAGTGGTGCTTTTTCTCCATCCCTGAAATGGTGAATATTATCTGCTGTCATTCGAAAAATCTTAACTACATGACTAAATTTGTCATTAGCTTACAATAATGCAAAAATGCCATTTTGGGACATCTTGTCCATCTTGTCTATTTCTGAAGGAAAACACATGCACAAGCTTGACTGGACACATATAAGCCTGTCGGTCACTACATAAAGAAAACCAGTAACTATTCTGTATAAAATGCTCGGGACATGACTGAAGGAAGAAAAAATACAAAATTATACTGAAAAGCAATATTTAATAAACTCCAAAATCCTCATATGAGAATCTAAACTCAAATTATAACAAGTGTTTTATTTCAACTTTTATGTTGAAGTAAGACAGTAGTGTTTGTAACTATGGAGTAATACAGAGCTTGGAAAGAAAAACCAACTGAACAACCCTAAACACTTGCTTTACTGCCTGCCTTAACAACAGCAGAGACAGTGAGTCACAAACCTGCAACTGACTCACAGGGTCAAGTTCCAGCCAGCCCACAGAAATCAATATTGTTAATACTCTTTACAATGCACTTGTGCAAGACATTTTGTTAATAAACCATCAAACAACACAAAATGTTTTCAAGAGGTTTTAACACATGCTTAATAGTGTCAAGTGAAATTTAAATATGGCAAGAGGGTAAAATTTTATTGCAAGAATAAACATAAAATGAGAAATCCTTTGTCAAAAAGTAAGTACGAATTAACACCTAGGGCTGCCTACTGTAGAAAAATAAAGGGAATTTAATTCCTACGTAAACATTTCATTTACTCTAGAATTAATATAATATTTATTTTCTCTTTCCAGGAAACAACTGATGAGCCTTTTACCACTGCTCAGCCACCTGTGGAATCACAGAACTGCTGCTGAACATCACCTTAAGTCATAGTGAAACTCTCCACTGAGATCTGATGAAATGCATTGATGCACTCTACCATCTATTTTTAAACCGTTCTGATACACATCCAATGAAGGAGATGCTATCGACTCCTAGAGATGCTCTGTTGTATTAAACCACCTTAATAAGTAATTTTTTTTAAAATACAACCTTGATTCCTTGCGAATTAAAATTAAAAAAAAATAAAATCAAACAAGTAGGGGATTTAGGATAATTTCGAGGACCTGGCCTAAAAAGGTGTGACAAACGAGGAATTCAAAGCATTGTCAAAACTCTGGTTTGGAATTCCTAATTATCAGTATTTATTAGCAACAACCCCCCCCCCAACCAAAACCACAGAGAGAAGCAGGCATAAAGGCAATCAAGTGCAGTCATTTTGGAACTAGTCCAAAGTACCTTGACATCCACTCCATTTCACCCAAGTCATTACAACAACCTCAATAAAGCACAGCAAATGTAAACAAACCAGGCTACATCAGGCACTGTAAGACCAAATTGCATGATATGCAGTCAACATCAAAACATGGGAACAGCGACTTCCTGATACAGGCAGGTGTCTGGCCTCCAGCGCTTCCGACAACAGCCAGGAAACAAACCTAACATGAAGGCTCAGAAAACAAGCTGGCCAACATCTATGGTTAAAATCATGCCTTTTTACATACATGTCCTAGGGGAAGGGAGAACTGGATGGATTCATTGGCTTTGAGCAGGCACAACTGG
The DNA here is from genome assembly GCA_013397315.1 of Donacobius atricapilla. Taxonomy (NCBI): domain Eukaryota; kingdom Metazoa; phylum Chordata; class Aves; order Passeriformes; family Mimidae; genus Donacobius; species Donacobius atricapilla. Next base: position 155,724 of record WBMY01010910.1, on the reverse strand, counting down.
AAATACAATGAGGAAAGGATCAGGGGAGTTTCATTTGCTCACTTTTGGTTAATGTTTGAAGATCTTCAACAGATGGGGGTCCATTTTTCTTCTCATAAGGAATGACGGTTGTTAAGTACTGTCAAATGAAAAACAGAGTTACTTGACAGTCCTCCCATGCAACTTTGTTGTTTGCATTTTACTTTGTAAAAATTGTAGCATTTCAAATTGCTAGCCTCAAATAATCATATTTCAGAACAGATTAAGACTCTTTCTATCTCAGAGCTTTTATCACGGAAACCAAGGTTACTTTTTTTTTCCGAAATTATGTGGCCAGTAGAAGTCATGCAGCTAACTGTCCTCTCTGCAAAGAAAATGATGCTGCCCCACAGTTAGGTGAAATGGAAACAGATGGCTTTCACCTTCTGCTGCTATACACTTCCAACCAAAAAGAACACTGCAAACGTAATGAAACATAATACCCCAGAATACAGAATTTGATTTAAATGATCAGTTTTAATAGTTGAGTGTGCTAACAGATAGTTTCAAACCAACTCCTTTTTAATTCCATTTACTGAAATCTTTAATTCTTGTCTGCTTTAAAAAAAAACCAAACACAACAACATTTCTTAAATCTTTCAAGATTTTCGTACCTGCAATGCAACTATGATTAATTTTCAAATTGTTGACACGACCCTGTTGGTCTTTTATTACATGCATTTTAGGTGACACCTTACTTTGCAGCCTGTATGAATGCATACTCTCCTTAGAGAGGTCCGAATTTCAAAAGTACTAAAATAGCTGGAATTTTCCCTAATGGAAAAGCTTCCTAAAATTTCCCTCAAGTCAATTTTTAAGAAGTAAACATGAACTTTATTTTGGTTTTACAGCTACCAGGTAGTAGGCAAAGTAACTCTCAATGTCTGATTCAGCAGGAATCTAGGTAGCTCTCCAGGCAACACGCAGAAAACACAACCAGCAAGGTACAAGGTCTCCTCCTCTCCGTGGTAACAGCCCCTCAGTGAGAGTCAAGCCTAACTCAGGCGATGGTGAAGAGCTGCACTTTACAGAAGGAGGACGAGGGTTGCCACATGCAGCTGTGACCGCTGCTGTGTTTGCAGCAGGATCACGCACCTCACGCCCAGCCAACCACATCATCTGCCTAAAAGCCAAACAGACTCAGTTCAGCGGCACTCGAACAATAGTACAGGTGGTACTGACACCTCCCCAAGACCTTCTGCAAACACAGCGTGCTTTTCTCCCTCTCTTTCCTTCTGGCATTTTCTCATGTCCACTCAGCACAGCAGAGGAAAGTATGTAATGTTTCGCAGGAAACAATCAATTTTCAATTTCTTTTCCAGGAGATGTAACCAACAAGTATCACCAGAGGATGATACTCCTAATAAAATGACCAGAATTGACAGCTAGATATAAGGCTGCTGAATCTGCCAATGGCAGAGATGAACGTGGATCCACTAACACAGAAATCGGATTTCTGGCTGTCTTTTCCAGCCTTCAGAACTAACTGGCATTTCACCCTTTACCTGGACAATAAAATACTAGGATATTTTCACTGTACCAGATATCAACTAACCCTGTTTCCCTTCTCCTGTAAACTTCACCTTCCATTTTTCCTCTCTAACAGTAGCAATTAAAAACAAGAAAAGGAATTTCTTAGTTTCCTGAAATACTTTCCTTCTACTCATCAACTTTGCAGTTGTAACAATCAGTCTCTATAATAGCACTATAAAAACTCATTTCCCGCATTGCTGTGTGAAGGATAACATATTATGAAAAGAATGAAGGAGTGACTGAAGTGTAGCTTACTGACAAGACCAAGTGTTAAATCTGCTGTGACCTCTAAATTTTTGAAGCAGATTTGATGACATGATAAAGCAGCAATTCCCACTGCAATTTTTCATCACCTACGAAAAGTGTTTGATATGCCTGAAAATCAAAATGAAGATGACTGTCTTGAATTTTCTTCTGGATATATGATCACAGAAAGAGTGACCAACATTTCAATGTATTTTTTTTTTACTATATTATCAGATAGGACCAGGGAGTTCCCACTGGAAGTTGCTCTTTACATGGTGAAAATCTCTTAAATAATTTTTACTTATGTCTCAAACACATGCATAGAAAATGGGACTAAGATTTTCAAAAGGGAAATACCCAATATGAGACAGTAGTAGAAGGTGGTAAATGCCATTAAAATTAAAAAATGGAAAAGAGTTCTGAAAAAACTGTACAAACTTGTCAAGCTTTTTTACATTGTAACCTTACGTGTAGGAACTTCTGGCTTCCAAGGTACACAAAAAATTTTCTGTCTTTGTGGTTACTCATAGGAATTCCAGATTTCTAACAAACTCTTCCCTGCTAGCAGAAAACACCTGAATGTGAGTTTATAATGACACCGTGAAAAAAACTCTCAAATTTATATTTGAGAGCAGCATTAAGAAACTAAAGATTTGATACTTGTTCAATTTTGCAACTTGTTGCAGTAAGAAGATTACACCACAATCTCAAAAGCAGGGCCAGGGTTTGGTAATGAGACAAAAAGTCCTCATCAAATAAAAAACCTTTCAAACAGAAAACAACTGGCATAGGAAAATGAATTTCCAGGCATAAATCATGACAGAAGTGGTATCTTTTCTACTTTTCTACCCTATGTATCATTTTAAGTTCATATTACTTCCATGATTTGCTTTAAGATAGAAGAAGGGCAATAAAAAACCCCATAACCATAAGGGTATAGAAAAAAGATAAATCAGGAGAAAAGTATGATCAACACGAAGAATAACATCAGTAAATTAACTCAAAAAATGACTGGAAGAGTTATTCAATCACTGTTATTTTAAACATATGATTAGGCTACTTATGTCTACATAGGAGGCAGTGAAAGTATTTTAACCAAAAGTATGATAGAGTGGCATAGCTAAATAAGCTCACTTTATGAAAATACATGATATTTAAAATACCTAAAGATACAGGTATAAACAGCTGTAATTTATAGTGAAGGTAACCAAGAAAAAAAACCAAAAACCAAAAGCGGAGGACAAACAAGTAACTGGATCAATGCATTCATAAAATCGCACACATATACCTTGCCTGAGAAAGTAGGCAGGTCTTTAATTTCTAGCCTCATGATTGCAGAATGACTTGAGAGGAGTTGTTTTAGCTCCCAAACTCCTCTGCAGGATACAACACTCATCTTCCAGACAAAAGCCTAATCAGCCTTGACTTCTAAACTACCAGTCAATTTATTGCCTCAATGGACTTCCCACCAGGAAAAAAAATAACTCTAATGGACTCTTCTGACAAAACTGCATAAACTAAAATAGTGGGTAGACATTAAATAATGTGAAATACCAATATTTTGTAGTGTACCAGAAGACTAAACAACAGCATAAGCATTAGCATTCACTAAAATTCAGACTGCAGTGAATAAAATACATACAACAGATCTGAAACAGCAGGCAATTTATTACTTTGAAATAAGGCATAAGAATCTTGCTTCCAAGGTACACAGAACATCTATATGATGCCCACTGAAGCTATCTCTCTGCACTGCATTTCATTATTTAAATAGCCAATGAAAAGACACAACTTGCCTATAGCTCATGTATTTTACATTGGTAATCTGCATAGCACATATTTGGCTACTTTTAAAATCATGCAGATTTCAAAGGCAATAGACAGTCTCTATATTTTCCAGATGCTACTCTGTTTGTAGATGTATCAGCTCTTAACATTTGAAGAAAAAAGAAAACAAAACCTTTTTTCATTATGCAAGTTGCAAATGCTGAAGGCTGAAACACTACATCTAACCTGATACACATTCTTTGACTGGTTATTAGATTTTTACAGACAATGTCATGCAATGTATCTAAAGCATGCATTACGCTAAAAGAGACTTTTAGTCTGGGCTAAGAAATACAGGTTATTAACTCAGTGCATCAGTCTTGAATCTCTAGAGCTGCTGAGGAAAGAAAGAGACTGTAGGCTGATCAGGAACCTGAGGTAGGGAAGGAGTAGAGATTCCAGCATTTTATTCTGTTTTTTCCTGTCTCAGCATTTATCTTCAGCTACTGACGATTTTCAAGATCTCCGCTCCTACCAAAAGTGCAGGCAAAGAATGAGAAAAAAGGGAGAAGATAGCCCAGCACCTGTTTCTCTCCACTCGAGTTTCCAAACGTGTGGCGGAAGCCATTCTGTATGACATTTGAGATCCCTTCCATGCTGAAGCGCTAAAAGTAGTGAAAACATAGCAGAAAGAAAAAAAAAAGGGACAGAGAAAAGTTCAGAAGACTATTAATCAGCATTTATCAAGACTATGAAAGACAAATGGCAAAGACAAGCTCCAAAGTGTATTTCAGCACATTTCTATTTCTTCATTCACCTACTTAATTTTTTTTTAATTAAAAAGCAAACCTTAAAATGGCAGTTAAGCAGTATTTCTACACCAAAATTTATTCAAATGAAATCTTCACAATGCAGACTCGATAATAGAGACTTCCCTTTTATGGCTGTTACATTTAGAAATGTAAAAATTAGCATTTCTCAAAATTCATCTCGCAGTAAAATCAACTAACATTTGTGTTTGAACACGGTATGTTCAGAGACACTATTGACACCAATTTTTCAGATTTTAAGCATGTACTAGAAACACTGTTCAGAGGTAGTAATTTTCAGCTACACCTCTTTAAAACTTTATGCTTTCATGCTTCCTTTTCCACAATTGAAGCAACAATTAGTATTCTCTATTTTCTGTAATATCATAAAATATACACAATTACATAATAATACATCCACATTGATTTCAAGCTCCAGTGCATGGAATCATGGAATCCAAGTAAAGAAGAAGCAGTATCTAATCCAACTACACATTTTTTCTTGAACTTTGTAATCCTTTTTGCTTGCTGGAGAAGTTAAAAAAAAAATCAAAATCAAAACAGTTTTGATGTTTAGCATGTGATATAAAATCAGCAAGTGACATGAACAGAAAAAGAAGAAACAGCCAAGCTGCTGACACAGAGTAGTATGATGAGCACACCTCAGCATGTTTATCTGAATATATTTATCTACGTGAGGGGAATAAAATGTGCTGGAATACAGTTTTCTTTTACCTTCTAAAGCACACAGGGTCAGTAAAGACATAAATTTTGCTGAAGCCATCTTAACTCTTCTAAGATATCCTACTTGAAGGAACTGATATATTCAAGCCCTTATTTTTATCTGCTCCCCAATTTGCCCCGTGAAATAGGTAAAAGTTTAGAAGTCTAAGAAACTGATTTACCCAAAGACAGTATCAAGGACAAAAAAACATATATATTTTTCTTTTTTAAATTCAGTTATAGTATCTACAGGAGAATTCATTTCCTTAAGAGTATGACAATTTAATTGACAATTTAATTCTGCTTCCAATCTTCGTATTTAAATGAGACTTCATTATAGTTAACAAAATAACCAATTAATACATTATTTATTAACAGAAACTCAGTCTTCACAAAGCTACTGGAACATACTATCTGTATGCACATTCTCAGCACTTTCAAAAAAAAAAAAAATAAAGGGATTGCTGAAGCAAGGAACCTTGAACCTTGCACCTCCTTCTGGTAGAGGGCACTCAAATCTGTCCTCGATGACGATGAAATCTATTTTCAAAGGGATCACACACATGCAGCTACAGTCTCACCTGTGAGCCACTCTGTTCCATCCCTCTTAGAATGCAACCTGACACATCTGTATCTTGAAGCGACCAAATACGAAAATGTCTTATCCTGGGACCATGTAAATTATACATGAAAGCATCATTCAAGTTTCTAATCTTTAACCTAACCAGAACAGTTTGTGAATCACTTGTCTCAAGCTTCAAAACAAAGTAATTATTTTTCTTTCTAGGTAGAATATCCCTTTTTGGTTTTCCATGACTGGGAAGGGAAAATGAACTATTCAGTGTGCTTTTCTAAAAGGATGATAACTTTGTATGGTTTTCCAGACACATACTTCCTGAAGTTTCACTAAAACTTAGCTACACACACACAAACATCTCTCATTTGACAGATGAGATCAGAACCCTATTTGAGTTATATCACACGTAGCTTATGCTTGTAAGTTTAGAAATAATTTCTGAAGCATTAATATTTCATTATAAATGTTTATTCCTTACATTTGAAAAGCAAAACCCAAAACTTTCTAATGTTTAATTGAAGCATTCTTTCTGGGACTTAGCCAAGACCTACAAAACCACATTTTCTGCATACCATAAGAGGCACTAAGAAATTCAAACATTAATATCTCACTTAAGTAATTTTAAACTATACTAGACAGATAAGAAAGAAAAAATTGCATTGACAGTGTGACAAGCGAATAATCTAACTTCTGCTCTTTGACTCCTCTTATCCAACTCTACTTGAAAGACATTTTTCCTTTTGTTGCTATGTTCTGTAAAGAACAAAACAAATTATCTCCTCCCTGTACACATGCACTACAACACTTTGGCCTCTTTCCTGTCTCTTGTTGAATTTCGTAACTCTGTCATGGGTTAGGAGATCCATGGTAAGACATTCACTTTTTTTCCTATCTAGAAACCAGTATGATCAATAAATATCTGTGCAACTACAGCAACAACTGTGCTGAATTTCCTCCAAGACTAACACATACTAAAATTCACCCAGGTGAGACCAAACACATCTGCCTACTGACAATACAACACAGAGCAGTACATCCTAAGACAGTATCTTTTGCAAGAAAGGTTTGCTAAGTCCAGGCTAATTTGCAAACAGTTAAAAAACCCTTTTCTAAGTATGAGAAGAGTAAAATATGCGGGAAAAAATCTCAATAGGAAGAGCTTAAGCCTTGTCTGTGAATGAAGGCATGGAAGCAGCAGTACCAAGTATCTTAATATAATCTAGGACTATGACTTCCCATAGTGGAAAAAAAAACCAAAAAAAATTGAAATGTGTAGACTTAGAAAAATTTTCTTACTGTTCCAGGCATATGACCTCTTTCTTGTTTGCCATTCTGAGGACTACCATTTTTCAGCTTCTTTTTCTTCTTTGCTGTTTCTTTGTGTTCTCGCTGTTTGTTTTGTACTTCGATGAGGACAGAAATGAAACTGTTTTTCACTTCCTTCTCAAACTCCAACTCATCTCGTAGAGCCAGCTGCTGTACCAGTTCCTCAGAATAATCCTTAATAGCAGTCTCAATTTCTTCTAGCAGTTCATTTAATTCAGCAACAGACAATCTTTTCACTCCTACAAACAGTTCATATAAAAACTAGTATGTCAAGATTTTAAGCATGAGAAAACTTGTGGGAGTTACAAGAAAAACATAGTCTGAAAATTCTCAAAACAAAAAAAATCAGTTCTAAAATGACATAGAACAAAACAATATTCCTAAAGGAATAAACACATCCCAGATGTGACAAGATTAGCAATTAAAAAATGGTTAAACTTTTTACTTAATTCTGAGAAATCTGTGATAATCTGCAAATATGAAGAATGTGCTGGTAGTTTATGCTGGAAGCTGATGCAAGTGCTAAACTTCTGACACAACTATTTTTCTTTCCTCTGCACTCACTGCTCAAAGGAAAAGGCTTTCATATTTTCTGAATGATTGGGTGATGCATTACAGACAGAGCAATTATGACCAAGAAAATGTTTTGAGGCTTGCTTGGGTTAAAAGTGAGCAGATCTTTGAGGACTGCTTTCTGTTCCAGTTTAGGTCTGACACACCCAGGAAGCTGGCAAGTCCCAGCAGTTGCTGTGTCAAAGAACATAATCTTATTTGGCACTTGAGAAACAGCTAGTCCTGATTACACTGACAGGTACAATCTGTTTAAGGACAATACATAGACGCTTGCCATTACTTAGTTTCATTGAATTAGTCTAGTAAATACTATGTCTACAAGAATTCTTGTAAGGGAAAGCAGCTACAGACAAGTGTTGAAAAATACAAATAAGGCCACAAATGACAAAGAAGTGTAGCTCCTAGAAGCACCAAAGGTAGTAAGTGAAATGTGCATTTTTTTCTCTTAAATTACAGCAGGGAAAATTGATTGGAGAAAGCTCCTTGTCACTTACTCAGCTGAAGAGAAGGCAATGAAACCTGTTAAAACAGCTCTCTGTCAAGTAGCCACAGTTTTTCAAGGTAGCTTAGGCCTTAAACTTTGTTCAAACACTGTAGCAGTACTGAGAGTGAGGACCTGTGAGTCCCAATGCTTAAGAACGAGCTTCACAGCCTAAAAAGCAATTGTTCTAAAAACACAGGTGTAGGTTACCCAACTGCAGTCTTGACTGATGACAGATCAGTTGTCATTATCAAAGTCTTGGAAGGGCTACATAGGAAATACTCAGCTAATGCAGTTGAGTGGAGACAGAGGAATTCAAATGCAGAATACTATATGGACTGAAACTTAGTAGGCTGAACAAGTCACTTGTGTAACCAGAGCTTTATTTTTGGACTGCCTCAATGTATGTCTTTTTCTATCCAAGAAAAAAGTAAATACAAGTGATTTCCTGCTCTGAATCCTAAATGAATGAAAATCTCTGATCTATCCTACAAAAACTAGACAGCTTCTAAGAAAAAACCTGCAAAAATTTCAGAGAGATGCAGACCAATTCTGCAGCACTTTCACACATTAAAAATAGGTAGCAAGAACTTTAAATAAAATAGTGACCTGAAAGACATGAAAGCAGCTTCTGAGAAACTGGTGAAGCAAAGTTAAATTATTTGCCAAAGTAACTCAAGGCATTATTTGGTCGAGACTGACCTCTAAACTGTAAAGATGCAACAGACAAGATGGACTCCTGAGGCAAAGCAAAATAGATATGATATGAAATACCGAGCAAGCTTGATTAGCTCCAAACCCTAAGACATATGGAACTGTCAGAAAAGCAGGAAGCTCTGCTGAATACAATACATTTTGCTTTCACATTCCTGAAATTTATGTGTTGAGACAGTTAAGAGACCATTTTCATGGTTGGAATCTCTTCCATAAATCTGAAATGTAGCAGAAACTCTAAGTCATGCCACAAGAGGTCGGTCAGTTTTCTAAATCTCTTACAGAGTTTGTATTCTTGACCTGGACTACAGGAAAGAAAGCACCAAACTTTTTAAGAAAGACCGAAGTAGAAAGATCATCTATCAAGTACTCTCTGTGTCCCTACTACCTTCTAGAATTCATGTTGGCAAATGCAAAGATTAAACAAAATTTTCCATCGTGAAACTGATTAGTCACAGGTTTTTTTACATACAATTCAACCTACTACAATTAAATTATTCATCTAATTCCTCCTTTGCTTTTGTATAGGGAAGCACAGATTATTTTATTTGAGTAGAAGATACAAAGGATTTTTTTAACTTTTAAGTTTTCTGAAAAGGAATGGAAAGGGAGGACTGAAAAATAAGCATGGTCCTTATGGGGCAAAAAAGAAATGGTTGCCTTATTTGTGTTACTGTCTATCAAGAAATGTTGCAATGACTCAAACTGTACCAAAGGTATGGCAAAGCTTTATTTACTGAATAGCTTTCAAGAGCTTTAGCTGATCTTAAACAGTGTACTGGCATCAAAAAAGTGTCTCAATTTACAGAAAATAATGAGGTTTAACACAAAATTACCAACTTAATCACTCTTCCCATGAAGGAATTTCATTCCACTGTATCAACCTTCAGAATATTTGCTTTAAGTTGAAAATCTATGAAGCCTTATTTTTGTTCTTAGTCATAAGAAAGCTGACAAAGGTAAGTCAGCTAGGTACTAAATCTAGGCTATTATTTCAGGACATTTTGAAAAAATTTTTGAATGCAGCTATTTCGTAAGAAGGATTTGCCAAGAATCAAACACATGGAAAATTTACCCATTAAAATATTTTCACTAAGCCTAAGAACAAAAATACTAAATAAATACCACTTACTCTCTTCATAGCTGTTGTTTGTACTGGATCTCTTGAGGGTCTGAATTTCCTGGGAAAGTATAGAGAGCCGATCTGATTGGGTGGGTGTTTCATCCTCTTCTGGATCAGGCGATTCCTGCATCATTTCCTCTATTTCTTCAATCACCTTTGAAAAATGAAACCCTTATGAAAACCCTCCTATATTGAGAGCTTGCAATTTGAAGCAAAGCTGAATGAAACTACCACCAAGACTGGATGGACGAGGATCAATAAAATCATACTAACATTTCCTCCTCATCCTTGCGCTCAGAGCATAATCACACCTTGTAACAGTAAAGTTTTTATGGCATAACAAGCAGTGTGTTGAAACTACGGGGTTATTTCTATATGAAAGTACCCATGATCCTGCTTTAGAGAACTAAATTAAAGAGTAAGCTGGAGTATCTTTCCTGAGTATTCAGTTGAAGGAAGACACAACAACAAAAATCAATTATCTCCCTCACTCCCTATTTCACATATCTCTATGTAAAAGAAACACCCCTTCCCCCCCCCAACAAAAACAAACAAACAAAAAAGAAAACAAACAAGAACAACAAAGAAAAACTCACAAAAAACCCTCTGAAAAACCAAAAAGACCCTCCGAACAGCCTAAAAATCAACTGTGCTTGTGAGAAGTTTTTTGAACTAATCCAGCCTAACCTGAAGCTGATTTGCCGTCCTGGGCATAAGACCTCAGCCAAACAAAAAGTATGACAACAGAAATTCTGTGCATAGATTGCTTATTTTACATCACATAAATGATTACAATTTTACAGGCTAAATTATTAACAAGACATCTGAATAAATAACACAGAAACTTTTAGAAGTTTAAATGCTGTGGTCAGTGCTGAGATCCACCTCATAGTAAAAGAGCCGAGGCAGTTCAAGTAGTCCTATCTCCTGTACTATTAATAACTGTGTTCATCAGAGTTCACCGCTTAACCATTGCTTAACCATTTAAGCAACAACAAAATAGATTGTTTGCTTACTAAAGCAGGATTTTAATAGACCTTACTCTCATTACCCTTACTCAGAAGAGCAATTTTCAAGATAATTGAAGTAAACCCATCGATTTGAAGACTGTAGATACCAAGTAATTTGAAAGCTTAGTAGCAGAAACACTGATCTGCCCTCAAGTTAGGCAAAAACTTTATAAAGAATTCTTGCTAACAACAAAGCCCTGTGAAACTATGAACTGCCACACAGTCATGCTGGAAAACTAAAAACTCTACCATACCACTAAGATTCTGAAAATATTTTTGCTTTTTAACATATATGTTTAATTTGGTAGCATTCCTCACTAATTCACGGTAAGAAATATACAAAGATTTCAAAGACCCTGGACTATCAACCCCGCCTGAAATAATGAAACATTTCTCAAATCTGAATGACGTAACGACATCTCCCACATTACTAAAACCCTAAACAAAGAACAACCAAGAAGCTTAGGTACAGTGAACAGCAAGAACAACAACAAATAACAACAGATTAAAAAAACATTCTACAGCAACAACACTGTCTTTGCTGAACGTTTTACCTGCTCCGCTGTGAAGAGTGGCTCTTCATTGATGCAGGAAACAATGATTGAATGCATATCCAACTGTTCTCTCAGCTCCTCATCATCTGACAAGTCCAGGTTCAAGTTGTCATTTACCTAAAAAGCATGAGGTGTATTTATATAAATATATAAACACCCCTAATGTGAGGGTATAAAATGCGTGTAATGTACAAAAAACAAAAGGGGAACTATCGTTGAATTTTAAGAATGAAACTGAATTTTGGCCCATAATAATGGAATCAATAGTTCTTTCTGTCAAATAGCCTCGAAAAATGAAATTAAAACTGCAACTGGACAAAGTTAAAATTGCCGTCAATCTTTAATGTTGTTAAATAATGTCCATACATAAAGACCATATGCACACTGACATGGTGATATCTACATGGGAGGTAGTCAAGTAAATTCTTAAATCTTAACTGAAGATTGACAAATGTCTATGTGGGGTGAAAAACTTGCCTATAATGTCTAATGTTACACAAACCTCTCACTTTAAGTGTTTTTATGGTTCCACTTTGTCACATAATAAAAGATATGGAAAAAATCTGAGAAGAATTGATACTGAATGGTGGTATCAGAACACTGGTATCACCCCAGATTATTAAAAAAAGAAGCGTTGTTGAATATCTCAGGGTCTCTTCAGAAAGAGAAGTAACCCTGCTCCTATATATATACCACCAAATTATATTCATCCTTTCAAACCAAAGATATACATATACTAAGAGACAAGTCCCCTCCTTAATAAGTCAGCCATATTTTACTCTCACACAGTGATATATCCTGGTTTATTTACAAAATTGTTTCTGTAGTTTGTCTATTTCTAGATTCCAGCCTAGAAAAGTCCCTCAAAGCTGCAACCCCCATCATCTGCCATTTGAGTTCAACTTCTTTAACTGATCTTTGGGCTAATTTACAAGCTTCATGACTGGCAGTACGAAGTCCTTGGTCTCACAGTATCAGTTTTCAATTTTTCTTGTAACTCCTCCAATTTTTTCAGTTTCTTCAGAAACCTTAATAGTTCTCAGATTCATTTTGAACCTGTAACCAATATCCCCAGATAGTTCACCTGTAGGGGAAAACTTCTCCAGCCCTCAGTATGAAGTCAAATGTCCCTTTATTCCACAATCTGAATTCCAGTAACTGTGCAGCGACAAGGCTCCACTATGACTCTCTCTTCACCTACTACACAGATACACTCCAATTTGACATTTTTTAAATGTCTGCTTTCCTCAAATATTTTTTCATGCACGCAGGATGTAACAACAATGATGGGACAGTACGCAAGGATAACAGTTTATCTAGAAGGAGATCTGCTTTCCCTCCTGCCATCTCCAGAAACATTTTGAGAGACCTTCAAATACATTTTGCTGATATAGACTAATAAACCACCAAAAGTGGCATCAGCTGTCACCGGGACTAAAAGGAACATCTGGCTTTCCCCCCATCCGCATTCCATGCCTCCTTTTGTCCTCCTGCTACCAGGGAATGACCCATTTAAAGGTAATCTAGGAAAAACAAAACAAACAAGGAATTGCACAATCCCATTCCTCCCAGCCCTGTGCACAACACTTCCATCCAGCTACTTTTTTCACTGTCAGAGGTGTACAAAAGTGTGTGCACAGACCTGTCATGTGAAGGAACCAAGATCAGGCGAATCAGCCTTACCGACCTTCTACCTTTCCCTACTGAAACAGGAGGAGAAATGCTTTCCGCATGATTTCGGTAGCACATTATTAGTTTCAAACGCATCAGGGAAGTGTTGCTTAGCTGTTAGTTTTCATTGTAAGAAGATAAAACAAGATACTGGCTGGTCCATATGTGCTGTCACATATCCAGCAATACTGCTGAATACAAAGCAGCAGAAGAAAAGTATGTCAAACGCTCCCCACAGCCTTTGCACATCAGAAGGCATTCCATGTGGAGTGAAAGCTGAAAAAACTTGAGATACATTCAATCTATCAACTGGTTTGCTCTCTACTGGCAGCATACCTAAGATTCTTTCTAGTCCAGCAACACCACTTCACACTTTTTCATGTACTTTCTTCATAACTTCCTGCAAGTAACTTGCAAAAACCATATGAAACATTTTCTTACATATTATACTTAGCTCCTTATCAAGAAATCCATTAGTCTTCCCATCCATTTTTCCCTGACACAAGGTCATAGCATGGCAGGGTTGTATTTTTAGTCAGAAAGTAAGAATTTAATTACTCTAAAACCACTTATAAAATCTGAACAAGGACTCAATGAAAATTTGAAGAAACAGAAGTCAAATTCAAGGGACAATCATGAGACTCAAATCAAGAAAATGAGTTCCAAATTTGCACCTTCCTCTACTGAACCCCAAAATATCCTCTTCAGCAGAATAACCTTTGCTCCTGTCACAGTAAAAAGCATCTGTTGATTACCTAATGGATGGCAGAAGCCAAAGCATTACCCAGTTCTCAGATTACACACTCAGATATTTTTACAACATAACTGAACTTCACTATGTTTAAAAGATACGCCACTAGTTTCCTCAGAGAACCTTTGAGATGGGAATTCCTCCCAGCTTTTCCTCCTGAAGTGTTTTAATCCACTTTTAAGATCATCAGAGGACAACCCTTTCAATAAACCTCTCTGAAGCTCTTAATTCCCTGTTCCTGCCCCGGAGAACTATTCTAAATCTTAAATAAGGAAAACAAAACAAACTCTTGTACTTCAGTGTCTCTGGGGCCACCTTTCTTGTTAAAGAAGCTATCTGACTGTGGAATTAGATGAACTTTGGGAAGTCCTCACTGGATTTACTAAACCGGAGTACTCCTGCCTCTTTTCCTCCCTTACCTAGACCAGTGTTTAATATGAATTATTCAGCAGAAAGATTTTATGTGAAACACTTTCTCATTTTACATTTTTTTCTATCATGCTCTGGCTCTAATGAAGAGTCATCTAAAACTAACCTGAATTATTCCAGCCCAGGGAGATGCAAAAATACATCAATGGTCCTTTGATTTTTAAAAAGCTCTCATGTATAATGGTAAGAACTAAAAATATTTTCAGCCACCTAATAACAACGTTTTTTTATACAAATGCAAACAGTTTACTTCCCTTTTGAGTACCAAAGATCCAAAGAGGGTACTTCTGCTGATCAGAACTTACCCCTTTTTCTGAAAGATTCAGCGTTGGCAAGTGCAAAGCTCTTGTGTGGGAAGATTTCCAGTCAACTGGCATCACGTTACCATAATTATCAGTCAAGGCATTCCAAATCCTGGAGAAAAGAATAAAGGAACAAAAATGCAGACCCCAAAACAAGCAGCAACTGAATCAGCAATAACCATATTCCTAATGATCATATATCTCTATCAGTAACTCTATTTTCCTCCCTAAATATCCATCTGCAAGTTGCTGACAATAATTTTAGTGTTTTAAAGCTATGAGAAAACGTTTTTTGAGAAGCAAAAATGTATGCATAGCAGTGAAACAAAACCATAAATGAAGACACAGCTTCTACACTAATTACGTAACTACACTCAAAATCTTTTCTGGGGGTGGATTTCTCCATTGAAGGAAGGAGCCTTTCCTTCAATGAAATTTGAGCTGAGCTATAAACTACATTCCTAATGTTGTTTAGCGCAGGCTGAGTAGCAAATTCTGAGCCAAATCTTTTCTTTTTTTTTTTCCTTTCCATTTATCACAGAATAATGAAAATGCACAGATCAGACTGAAATTTTGGAAGCACTTATTTTTTTTCTCAAAGTACTCTTGCAGAGCTCAGCCCACCACTCCTGCCCTTGGTCAGTCTTTACTGTTTCTAGAGTGTACATGCTCTCTGGCTGCCCTGGAGGCTTGCACACGCAGACCTACGCTGGTGAAGCAGCTCAGTCTTCAACCACAGCAGCCCTGTGTGCAGGCTGCTTCCCCAAGTCCCCAGCCAAGCCCTGCCTCAAGGCGCTATGCTGCGGGTGGATGTTTGGAATGGTTGCCTAGCTAAGGCTCACAGGAGGTCACAGGAAAGGCCGAGGCAGACACAGAAGGGCAGACAGAGCCTCATCACTGCCCAACGTGATTCATGGTTCACTGAACTTGCCTCACTGTTTACACCACAGATCTAGTATGTTGCTAACAGGCTTTTTTTATTATTATTCTTCTCTTAGAACAAGACATACAGTTTAGTTACCTTAAAGTAAGACTGCAGTACTTTTAATGAAGATAAGCTGACTAAATTTACTATAAAATAAGAAACAGTAATGTTAGTAAAATAATGTAAAAAAATTTTCAGCAGCCTGGCTCATAAAGGCTCAATTCCTCAGTGGGAAAAACGCCAAACAATTATGGCAGTTGCAGCTGCAACTTTGTTCTCCGCCTGCTTTCTGCACTTTCCATGTTTAATTTCAAACACCGAGACAGCGGGCACTTTGGAAGGAGCCAAACAAATACTAACCGCGGTGACTGCACTTCAGAACAAGTACATCCCGCTAGCTCGGCGGGGCGAGAGGCTCTGGGATGCTCACACGCTTGCCTGGCAGTCAGCGGGATGAAGCCGGAGGGCCGCACGTCAAACCCGCGCCGCGGAGGCCGAACGTGCCCCCTTGCCGAGGCCCGGCGGCTCCCGGCGGCAGCCCCGGGGCCGGGCAAAGGCTCCGCTCCCGCAGCCCGCAAGCGCTGCTGGGCTCGGCAAGGCCCAGGGGCAGCGCTCGCGGAGGCGCACGCAGCCGTGTCCGTACTGACTCACGGCTCCGCACCGAGTAGGGGCAGGAGGGGACGCGTAGAATGGTTTGGGTTGGAAGGGACCTTGAAAGATCACCCAATTCTAGCGCCTCTGCCGTGCTAGGTGTATTTGCAGTAGTTATGTTGTAACTTGTTTTTATTATTGTCGTTGATACCTCCATCCGGTCACCTAGTACGCAAGAATCTAAGCTTTGTGTATACTTTTTCTTAATCAGCACTGTGACACCCGTGCCCATCCTTTGCTAGCTTTGTATGCTGCCCTTATGCGCCATAGCTTAGGGTTTTTTTTATCTTGTATTTTTTTTGAGCAGCCACGAGCTTTTGATATCCTAAAGTACCTACCAGGAATTTTCTTTGCTTCCTAAACTCAAACTGAAGTTTGAGCCTCCTTTAATTTTCCTTCTATACTTCCTACCTGATGTTTGGCCACAGTGCAAGTGGAAAATGCATTCCTAGTTAAGCATCTGAGTGCCACTGAGGTCACTGAAGGGATTTGCATCCTATCCTACTCAGGATTATGACAAGCTGACAAACCCTAGTTTAAACAGGCATTCCAAATATGACCCTTTCAGACATTGTAAGGCAGAGTAGGCCAGGACTGCTTATAAGTGTTAAAATGTGGATGCATTGTTTTATACATTGGTACAATGATGGTTTCTATTTCATTCTGATGAAAATCCAAAATGCTTGCAGAGTTTTGAGATGCTCCTCTAGAAGATGTAAGTCTTCCATAGTCTTAGTCTTGGGAAGGAGCAGTAATGCTGGAACAGGTAACTAGCAAGGGAGAAAAAATTCAGCATATGGAAATGTAAAGAGATGCACATAAATACAGATCTGTTATGGGCTTTGCAATAACTACTGGCTCATAAAGGCTCTATTCCTCAGTGGGAAAAACGTCAAACAAATATGGCAGTTTGCATTTTGTATTATTGCAGCTAGCTCTGCAAGAACACTGACTCAGCCGTCACTAGCAATCCAAACAGTGAACACCATGCTGGATCCAGGGAGTTCCACATGTAAACAATGTGGGCATTTTCAGTCCCCTAATCCTTCATCTTAAAGGATGTACATGGAAGTACAAGGAACGGCAAGGTTGGCCATAAAGGCATGGAACTACTCCTGAAGAATCATCTCAGGATTGCTAAGAAAAAATGGGAAAAAGATAGAGGTCTCTAAATTAATGGGTGACATATAAATACTGAGCTACAGCTGCCTTGAATGCAGTGTCAGGAATATTAAATGAAACCATTAGGAGAGTAGGTTCAAAGAAAGGAGGCGGTTTTTTACAGAGCAAGCAGTTAAGCTGAAAACCGCATTGCCTCAGGATCTTACATACCAGAACTTGGACATCAAAGTAATTAACTTGAAAATTTCTAGAAGAAAAAAAAAACATTATAGCCTAATAGGTAGTTAGTTGATGTGTGGCTCAGGAAGTCCATGAAGTGCAAATTCCAATTCCATATGCTTTTTGTAGGACCTTGCATTAGAATCTTGTATAGTTAATCATGGCTTTCTGTCAGGTAAGACTAGTCCACATAAACTCCATGGCAGGGCAAAGGCCTAACTTTGCATTTGATTCATTTTAACTGTACGCTGGAACTATTTGGAATTCCACAAAGCTCTCCAATGTAAACATTCTTCAGTGTAATATGCAGAATTTTCTGCATCTGTAAAGTCTTCTTTACCCACACTGCTTTCTGACCTGTTCTGATCTCAGGTTAGCATGACAATAATATGAATTCCTACTCACTGTAATATCAAACTATAAACTAATGTCTCAGGGACCAGTGTCCAGAAGTAATAAATACAAACATTTAAGAAGACATGCATCCATAGGTTTAAAATTTTTTATTGTGCTGCCAAGAGCCAAATTACAAGAAACCGCCTTACAGTTAAAAAAGTAAACAAGCAATCTGCTGAACCGCAGTGCACTCCGAGTGCCACATATGCATCTATTTTTCAGAAAATTATATCTGCATTTCTCTTACAAGAGCACAACAGGAACCAAAGTAAAAGAGTGTAATGGATACAGCACATAGGATAAATCATATCTTTAAAATAATAATAATAAAATAATAATAATAAAAACATTTTACACCATGTCCTATATCCTGCTAATATTTTCAGAATATGGCCTTGATTGTAAAACAAAAGCAAGCATTTACAATTTCTGGATAAAGACTGCTTACTCTTATGCAAGGAATGGATGTTTTGTCTTGACAAAATCTCTGTAGTTACTGGACAGAAACATCTCTGTTTCATTATCAGATTGAGTACAAAACACTGGGGAGAGTACATTTTTTCTCATTGGTGGTTGGAAACTGAAGTTATATAAGCAGAAAAAATGTTGACCCTTAATGATACACCTATTTTTTTCTTTGATGCAAACAGCTAGAACACCTTTTTGATATTCTAAAACAAAAAAAATTGTTAATCTTCAGATTAATAAATTAGGTCATTATAATAATAAATTAGGTTTTTTTTTTCAGTTTTAAAGTTCAGCAATCTCTGACCAAGTATTTACAACAATACTTGAGAGTTCCTTTACAAAAAATACATTTTCTTTTCACATTAAGCATACTGGGTATCTGTGTCTCTTATGACAAGCATTTGTAAAAGAAAAAAGGCAATGCACAAATGGGTAATTAGTATAAAAGTGCCAAGACCTGTTTGGAAAGTTAACATTGTATAATACAGTCAGAGTTATAAATGAGGCAAGCTACAACAAACTTCCAGCTTAATGCGGACAATATTCCAGTAGTTGTTTCAAACAATTCTTTGCGAAAAAAACCAAAAAACCAAACCAACAAACAAACAAAAAAACCCCCCAAAAAACAAAAAAGAAAAACAAAACCAACCAAAATCTTCAGGAGCTGATTGTGTTATTTTATGGAGTTGATTAGTGCTGCATGTATATTGTCATCAGTGTCTCTAGCCAATGCATTCATTAAAAAGCCTTTTTAAGGCTAAGCAGGAAAAGAAAAATAAGAAACACCCTGAAATGTAGCAAGTAGCAAGAGCAACGCTTACTGTTATAATCGTGCACGAACTGAACACACGCCAACACAAGAGTGCACACACGCACGCACACACACATAAACACTATCAAATCAAATCAAATCAAATCAAACTGTAGGTAGAATGAGATGCTCTTTTCTCGTCTCTCCTAAACTCACAAGCAATTAAGCATTGATATGGAATGCCTGTTATCTGTTTCTGCTCTGGGTAAAATCTCTCTCAGATAAAAATACATTCAACAAGAAAAAAAATAGAAAAAATATATACTGTATACATAGTATTTTATATATACAGTATATATATGTATAGTGTATATACACATGCACGTATATATACGTACGTATACCTACATGCATTTGTATATACATATATATACACAAACATACAAATACTTTTTGTTGTTTTTTAGCATAATTATATTTACATAAATATTCCTATAATGCTAAAGTTTAAAGAAGCATGATCTCCTTTTTTTTTCTGAGCTTCAAAAAAGGTGCTTGAGTAATATACAATTAAAATTAAGCAGCTTCCTAGCATGGAAGTAGTTTCTAAATCTGCATACCAGTAAATAAGAACATCAACAGGAAAAACCAAACAACCTTAAAACAGTCTCTTTTTTACTCTCTTGTATGCAAGAGCTTTGTCCAACAAAAATATTTTTCCTTCTCCTGTATGAACAACCAGAGATTGATATAAAATAACAAAACAAAACCACAACAGACAAAACAAACAAAAGCCCCTGGAACTGCATGGTGTTCTTGACTTTTCCTTCCATCCTTCCTTCCTTCTTTCCTTCCTTCCTCCTTTCAATACTGCTGTCAAAAGATCCAGTGCTCATATCAGGAATTACTTAGGCCTCAGTCATTTGCTAACTCTGCTGAAGTCTGGCTAATCTAGCCAATCAGCTTTGAAGAAAAAAAAATAAGAACAAAAATAAAAACAAAAAGCAGCACAAGGTATAATTTTATACATCCTTAATAAACCCACCCTTTATTTTCTTCTATAATCTTTTCCTTGCTATTTCATTAACTACTGCAGCTTCTCATCATATAGAAAAATATTTGCAGCTACACCACACCTGTGATGTGACAAATTCTGTTCTAGGAGTATATTACTCTAGCAACAGCTGGAAAAAAATAATCAGACCTTTTCATATTTTTTTTCACCTGGGGTTAGGCTTTTGCTGCAACAGATGCAATTTCAGAGCAACAAGGAAAACCACTATCCTGCTGCTCAGCAGTATATTTTTGTCTCCAGCCAAGCATGACTAGCTTTTCTTCTCTGAAGCTTCCTTTTACTTCATTGCCTACCCCTAGCCCCTGATTCCCCCTCCCAGAAAAACCTCTATAGCTATGTTACAAGCAAATACATCTTAACAAGTTTTAAAACTTTGGTTCTAAGAAAACACTTGGTCAGTTATCTCAAGGAAAAGTGGGAATGCTTTTTCTGGCACATTGCAGGAGTCAGAGCTCATCCCAGAAAGGTCTTAGAGCTGTACATGTAGTCACAAATCCAAAACAATCCACTAAGCAACTGCACAATTCTAGTTTTATTTTAATAGCAGACTGTCTCTCTTTCTCTCTCTCTCTCTCTCTTTCTTAAATCCTTGGTAAGGGTGCAATTCTTCAAACTGTTTGATAGAAATTATCTGCCTGTAGGTTGTTCTGTTTCTGCATGCTGTAAAATCCACTGTATCTTGAATCTGGGTCTGCAATTCTTAGCATCCTCTGAGAACTGTCCACCTGGACCATGGTACCTTTCTTGCAGTCCACATATACCAGTTGATTGTTTAGGCAAGAAGGCTGTTAAAACAGAAAGGAAATACTGAGTAAATCATACAATTTTTGTATGCCACATGTAGTTTTAAAAGTCCATTTGATTCAAGCCCACAAGTGCAAAACAAAATCAAACTGGCAATGAAAGGGTTTGGACTTTGGTTAAAGTTGGCTTATGTCAGACATAGTAACAAACCAACACCCTCTTCAGAGTCACCATTCTTCATCTTCTGAATGGGGCTCTAGTATTCTGCTATCCCAGCTGGACCTGTTTAACTGTTCTCTGTTAATTCAGCACCACACAGAGGCTTAACCTGGTTGCCCCAGATGTGCAGCAGTTCTTTTCCCAGACTTTTAACAGCCTCTTTATTGCTTAACATTTTCCACAATGTTTTGTTCCCGGTTTCGTAAAAATGGGAAAGCCTGGAAATAGACACGGCACCTTTGTTGGAGCTTTGTAGCAGGACACTGGAATCCACTGCTTCTTCTGGTTGATGAGCAGAAGCACGATGATCAGTAACAGCGCTATCGTGATTGGGATCGTCACCGAGGCAACAGAGCTGAGGGATGCATCTTCGCTGGGGTGTGGCCCGCTGCCACTCCGGTATTCTCCCTGGAGATGGTTCATGTCTGCAAGGCAAATGGGAGCATTTGCTAGTAACTATAAACGGGCCTTGGCCCTAAGGGAGAATGTAATTATAAAAGTCTCAGTTGTACATCTTGTCACCCATATTATTTGGACCTTCTCTCCTGCAATGTCACCTTATTTACATAAATTAGAACACTGTCTCTCTTTTGTAGAGGGAATGTGACTATGTTAGACTATGTTAGTCAGGAAAAGGCCGTCAAAAAGTGAGGAGATGGAAGGAAACCTAAAGCACAGTAAGAACCAAGTCTGACAACCTCTTAACTCACTTGTATTTGCATGATCTTATCTGATCATAATCAAATTCCCACTTGTAAAAAAAATCAGACTGTGTTTCCAGGCTGAGGAGAACTTGGAAATCTTAGGATGAAAGTAATTTTTTCTTTTTTTTTTTTTTACTTTTAAAAACTGGTAGGACAAGTATAATGTGTTCACTCTCTCATCTGTTGAGAATGTATTACAATACCTGCAGCACTCAGCCTATGAAAACAGACTGGTGGCAGTCTACTAGACTGTAGCAAGTTTTGTGTGTAATTGCAGAGAATGGTAACTTTCAATGACATATCCAAAATTCCCTCACAGTTTGTCGTGTGTGTTTATGATCCCCAGGCAGTATTTTCTCAAACCAGTTACTAATGTTACTAATGCCTGAGAAATTAAAATGCTGTTGTTATAATAGGGTAAGCTTAGAACTTTGTTCTAAGTTACATTTCATGTATCCTTTCTCCAAACAATCGAATACTCTGAGATCAGATTAAAAAAATACATAGTTTAGGTTGTCCTGCAATTAGGAAAGGTTAATAAAAACTGCGGCAGAGTGTTTCTTCTACGCTGGAAGAATATTACAGTGCAGTTTTAAACAGAAGATGCATTTACATCCTTAGACAACCTTATTGGCTGTGTGTCACTATACTTGAGGTGGTTTTTTTGGTCTAAGGTCTGATGTCAGGGGTATATGTTGTGCTGTGGTACATGTTTTTTTATCTTTGTTTATCTATTTCTGAGAATGTCAAATGGATCAAACGAAGATCTGTCAACTCCATTGGCCTGCTTTCTAGTTTTTGAAATAGAAGAGACGTGGAAGAATCACTTCTGATTCATCATTTTGTTGTATTCTAAATTTTATAGAACTCCATCATACCAGCACAGATGTTTCTTCTACACAGAACATGGAGTGATAATGAGACCAAAATGTATAATTTAATCAACTGACTCATCTCTACTTAAAGCAAAATGCATGGAAGAATTACGCACTGAAGAATATTCTCAGATACAACTGCTACCTGGATAGAAAAAAGTAGATGCATTAAAACATGGGGAATAAACACAGTCCTAAGTTATCCCGGTTTATATCAGATCTGACCTCTGTGAATGTGGATTATATCATTTTCACTCGGTGTTGGCCAGTTTGGTACTTCTAGTTCAACATCTCGATGGTTTGTCTTCTCAATGGGGATGTTAGTGGGTTCAGGTACATACATCTCTGTGAAATGAGAAAAATGTGTTTCATAACTTGCAGGCTTCCTTACTTCTCTGTGCTGCTCTTAATTGAGGAAATACATATGCCCATTTGCAGTGCTTTGTCTTTTAAATTCTTTTATTTGTTTCAGAATTTTCATCCTTAGCCTGAGATTTTGTTTGAAAACTTATTCCATATTGTACATGGGATACATGCCTGTTACCATTATCATAATGTGAATGGGACAAAGGACTAGTGTGGACAAACTTGCTTTTGAAAATACCATCTCAGAATACTTGCTTTACTACAGGCTTGCTCCTCTGTGATACTCAACAAAACCCCCTGCCAAAAATGAAGGGAAGGCTACATCTTCCCAGTTGATATGTAAACAGTCCCTACTGGTTTCTTTGCTTGCCTTTTTTTTGTAATCCTCAAAGGAGGGGAATTGCAAGAAGGGGTACTGCTGATTCTCTCCCCAGTTGTCCTGTCAGAAGTAGATACCAGCTGACTGAATAAGGTGAGCAAACTTCTGCAGAAGTTTATCAAGACTCACATTAAAAACCACTAGCAATTCTTATGCCCCTTGTGCCTATAGCTAAAAAAATGTCACATTGCTTTTAAGCCAAGTTAAAATGATAAATAAAGCAATGTGATATTTGAAAAGTAACCAAGAGTCTCAGAAAAGACTGAAATGTTAATCACTGTGACATAATCTGCAGAGATGTAAGGATATTAATTTTCCCACTTCATTAACATATTTCCATAGCCTTGTGAAAGGACAAAATGGGGACAAGCAAGTAATTTTTCAGTTCACAGTTCTCAGAATAAGTGAAATTCAACTATGTTTTTGCACAATGTGCCTGTTAAGAATATTAATTTTCCTGAAGTCTAAAAAAGTCTGTTGACTTTGTGATGCTGTTCAAACATGGACTGACATTCAAAACCCAATTAAAAAACCTTATTATCGGCCCTAGGAAACCAGCATCACAATAAACTGGGTTATCACATCACATCACATCACATTACCTGGACACATGGGACAGCAGCTTCCCTCCACATTGATGGGTTCAGCACAAGGCAGAGGTGGGCAGCTGACAGTGGAGCAGAGAGTCTGACCCTGCAGGCAGTAGCAGTGTGTGCAGCTGTCAATGTCCCAGCGCTCCTCATCTGCGTACGTTTCTCCACTGAAGTGGCAGACCACTTTCTTTGGAACAGTATCTTCTGTGGAAGGAAAACAGTGCTGTGATCGTGCAGCAACAGCCAATTACACACCAATCTGATTTCTTTCCTAGACACAAAAGTGAAACAATTGCCACAAAGAAATCCCAGCTGCAATTAGAAGATCCTCTTTTCATCTTCCAGAAAATCTTTGGGAAAAGAATGTAATTTCTGCTTCTTTATGAAGTACATAATTAGCCTGGGCTGCTTCTCCTCATTTTCCTAATGCAAGAGGCTAGAGGATGGATGATTGGGACATGAAAAGATGATATCAAAAGTGCTATGAAAATTAAGAAAAATTCATTCTCTTTGACTGTTTAAAGCTGCCAACTACTCATCTTCCTCCTTGTTTCCTAGTGAATTCTATTAAGCTAAAACAATCCCTAGCCTGTAACTACCTAAATTTCTAATCCCCAAAGCTCAATAATGATGAATTCTGTCTAGAATCCTTAAAAAAGCAGATTAGGCAGGATGCCAAGAAGGACTGGAGCAGGTTAAACTCTCAGGTTAAATAACTAGAAGTGCTTAGATTATAATGATGAAACAGATTTGAAGGGGATCTGATAATTCCCTGCAACTGCATCAATGGAATACCCCAGGAAAAGAGCAATAACTAAACTCAGTACATTTTTTTTCATGGTTAATAATATATAAATTGGAAGTCAATGTGATCTTTCTGCCTAGGAATTCAATACACCACTTTTGAATGCTGCACCCTATGTCAGCCTTTTAGGTGGTCTGCAGTAAACCTATTTCACTGAGAAGGTAGTAATGAATTGCTTAGCCTAGGATGTTTTTTGGTGCTGGAGCACTTTAAGGTTAGTCAAAAAAAATGCACAACAGAAACTCCAAAAGCCAAGCAGTGTCTCATTTTCATCTTAACTTCCTCCTACCTTTGTTTCTTAGAGGCAAAAATTATTATTATGATGAAACCTGCTGATGACATGAGCTTGCACATTAAAGATATGAATGAGATAACAGAATGAAATAATAAACTTTCAGATAAATACTGGTTTAGCATTCACACAGATTACATCTTTAAGTATGCCACTTAGACATATTTACCCCATGTAAACCTTATTATATATTTTGGCCATAAGTAGAGGTTTTGATTAGTGACAACATAATAGAGTGACATAATCTGGAATAACAAGGCTAGCACTCAGCAGACCAGTCCAACAATCTGAGAGTAAATTCAAATACAAAAGAAGACTAGTAAGAAGTATTACTGCGAAAACATTAATGGAATTATCTAAAAAGCACGAATGGTTCCCAAGGTCCTTGGTATCTTACAGCTTACATGTCTTTTAGTACAGCTGGGTCCCAACCTCTCAAAGTATATTTTGTAAGTGAACGTGGTCTGGGCATGGGAAAGGAAGATTGGGAGGAAATTGTGACTGCAAGCTGCAGGAAGGACATTAGGTTCTTCCCTAGAGGATGTGCATTTTGGTATATAGAGCCAGCAGGACCCTGTGTTAGGAAGGTGTGCCTGGGGGCAGGGTGAAGCACACAGCCTGAGCACACCTCTGCTGCTCATTAGCTGTGCAAACCTAAAGCTGAGCACTCTTGGCCCATTCAGATTTGCTCCCAAAATGCTACCTTGCTTCTCTTAGGACAGCTTCTTCAATTCAGCAGCTGGTTTGTTTAGAAAAGTCCTTTAATTTGCTCAGGCTTTTCCAAATTTGTAATGAACACACCACAATTTAGTTCAGCAAATATTTTTTAGAAGAATGAGCAAAGGTACGGTGCTGTACCTTTGAACCTCGAGAGGAAATTTTTAAGCACCATCTCGTGAGTGTCTCCTGTTCTGGTGTCCATCTCTATGGAAGTGTAAACAAGGATGAAGATGAAGGCCACAACACCAACAGGTGCTCAAGGACAGAGGAAACAAGACAGACTTGCAGTAAGAGACCCGCATACAAAAACATAGCTCTACCCACTTCTCTCAAAACTTCTTCTAGCTGCACCAGAAAATCAGTCTCATCTGGTAAATGACTGGTAAACAGTCACTGCTCTGTTTTCTGCAGAAGACTAATTTTGTCTCTAATCAAATAGATATCTCTTTATCCTCTCTAAACTAGAAGGTTATCTTTCGAAATTAATCTTTCTTTGCATGAGAAAGATAAATGTTGGACACACAGGATGAATTTGAAGATTCAAACAACAAAGCATCCAAGAATGCAAAATTTTGAATTTGAGTCTGTACAAAGTGGATCCATAAAGAAGCAAAATAAAATAATGCAGTGTAAAATGCTGCATAATTTTTCAAATTCCAAAAAATGAAAAGGCCTGTTTCCAGAGAGTTTGCCTATGCCCAAGGAAGTGACTGAATCACCATCCCTAGGGGTACTTAAAAGATGTGTAGACACAGCATTTTGGGGACATGATCTAGCAGTGGACTTGGCAATGTAGGGTTAACAGCTGGACTCATTGATCTTAGAGGTCTTTTCTAACCTAAATGATTCTATGATTCTAAATATTTTATCAAGTATTGCATGAAAATAATTAGAAAGAATCTATACAGAGATGTGCTTCACAGTTCTCAAAAATGAAGAGTAAACCAGTAAGAACCAGAAAGATGAAAATTAAGTGCATGACCTGACTCCTCTTATGTGCAAGAGTATATATAATTCACAGAAACCATAAAAAAAAATTAGGTTTCCATGAATTTAATTTATTTAAACTACAAAACATTCTGACTAGATAGGACAACATGGTTGCATCACTGAAAATCTTTATATCTGAGTGTTAATTAAAATCTGGCTTCTGTATTTTGCTTTGCTGAGCAGTTGCTACCAAAAAAAATCATTAAGCTTTCATACCTCACACATTTAAGTATTTGCAATATTATACAACTATATAGAATTCAAAGTAAATTAATTAAAGCTATATCTACATGCTGTGTATATATATTTACAAACCAGACATGCAAGATGTAGGCAACAAGGTTTTAAAGGTTTAATTTTTGTAGCTCATTGCTCAAGTTCCTTATGTGCATCCCCTCCTCACCCATAGAATTCTCCAGTGCAGTACTAAAGCTCATGTTCTGACTCTACTGGTTTGATTGCCCAACTTTTCGAACACTCCATATTTTTTTTAATGTGAAAATGTTTTCTGGATTAAAATCATTTTGTGGTTCAAACTCACTGGAAGAAAAGCCTGCAGCAAGACAGCTGTCAAAGAAACTTTAAATTCTCCTCATTTTGTATGCAAACCATGAGAAATAGTAATAGGAACTGTACTTTTGCCTCAAAATGTCCTCATCAGGAATCTAAGTAGGTTTCCAAAGGCAACTGAAGCTTGGATACTTTGTAACTTTTCCAGGCATTTTTCCATCGAATTCCTTGTACATCATATAAAACTGATTCACCTGTTATTAAAGCTATTCTATCTGCAATGATATAAAGATTTCAAGAGTTGCATCGATGTCTGAACGATCTTTCTGATGAAGGACTGTTTTGTTTATAGATGGGCAAGTTGACATGTTCAATTAAATATTTAAAGCCCATCAATTTTCTTACACTCCTTCTTACTGTTCTTTTCTACTGTATCTCTCCCTACTACTTTTGCATGTGAAGGTAAGTAAGCTTTGAATGCTTTCCAACAATGACTTAAATTCAGTAAGTACATTACATGATTTTTCTCTATCAGCAGCTTGCATCCTACAGCCTTTGTACTTACTGTGAACTCACAAAATAATTCATCTGTACATAAATACTCATGTTCAACACAAAATGGAAAAGTGATCAGTAATCTTCAATTTTGCTACTTAAAAAAGCCTGGCAATTTTTGCTGTCTACAGCAACTACCATTTACTTCAGCTTCAAATTGAACACCAGTACATGTCCCTAATTCTTTATACATTTTCAATATTTTAAAATATGTATTTTTTCCTATTTTTATCTCAAAGATATTATCATCAATGAAATTCCATTTTTTCCTGCATTTTAATTTAGATGCCTTATTAACAGTTCTCCATTCTGGGAAATTTCAGAATGCATCAGCTCATCTTCTGCAGTCATAATTAATGTTTACCTCATATTATCACATAAATCTTGACATAACATATGTATTACCTGGCAGATCTTCCTTTAAATAAAGTAATTTTTTTGTAATGTCTTCATCCAATAAGGTCTTACCAAGATTCCAGGAGGATGGCCTCTGGAGTTTGTAGGCAAATTAGATGTATATCTCTATGTGCTTCTACCTAAAAACCACAAATCATGATCCTCAAAGCTCCCCATGCAGACTTGACTCTCCAGTTCGACTGGAGGCATAGACTGCATCTCAGCAAACAGGGAAAGCATTTCAGTTTGGAAATAAAACTTCTGTCTTATTCCCAGGAAGGGAACAGCAAGTTAACAACTATTTTTGTTTGCTCACCAATACAGTAAGGACAACACTGTCCCTTTCTCAAAACAGGTCTCTCACAGGATACCGGCGGGCAAGACTCGGAGTAGCACCTAATCACACCATCCATGCAAATGCAGCTAGTGCAGACATTGGGCTTCCAGGACTCAGCTGTTAGAAAAATATCTCCATCATCATTTTTGCAGTAACTGGGCATGCTCTCATTGCTTGATGGAGAGGGCTGAAGAGTCTCATCTGTAAATAGAAACATTAGACTATAGATTAGGTTATTTAACTTACAGTGGGTAACTTCTTTCACTTAACTCCTTAACAGAGGGTTCACTCTAGAAGAACACAAAGGAATTGTTACACATTGGCTCACTACTTCAGAAGAACTAGAAGGACAGTTGAGCCTCATGCCTCTTCAGTCCTTATATGGGATGAAGACCTCATGATACACTCTAGCATAATGCTTATTTAGACCTTTGGTGCATTTACTCAATAAAGAAAAAAAGAAAGTAAGGCAAGAAAAAAAATTTAAAAAGAAAAAAAAACTTGGAAAAAGGAAAGCAAAGTGAAAAACGATCACCATCAGAAGCAGCCCCTCAGAAAGCAACTCTGAATGCTCTAAATTGCATGGTATATAGTAACTCATCTCAAAAAAGAGATCTAAAACCTGAATCTCATCATTTACAATGTCAGCCCAAGTTTTTGAATGATGCAAAGTGAAAAGCTATTATGCTGCTGTCACCTTCACTAGTGGCCTTAGATGAGCTAATTATAAGCTGTTGAGAAACAAATGGAACTTGATCATGCTTCAACCTGATGCTAATGGTTTGCTTTAATTCTCATGCCTGTCCATGGGGGAGACATATTCCTGCAATGAAGCTGTATCTTAACAGACATTGTGGGTCAAGAAACAGGACCCGTAATGTCTGTTTCCTGTCAAGAAAAAGGGAAGAAAAGAAAGGATTCATAAGAGCACTGAGATCAGGTTCTCAATCTAACTGCATTAAGCTATGAGACAAAGCTTATTATATAGCCAGTGAGGAAAGATCAGCTCCTCCAAAACAGTATTTTGAAGTAAGTAGATGTTCATTATTAATAATGAAAAAAACATTCAGGAGAACTGGCTACATTATTTCCTGAAAATATTTTGTCGGGAAAAAAGCTCCACACTCAAACCCAAACAAATACCTTGTAGCAAAACCCAATGTCAAAACCTAACTTCTATTTTTTCCTGAAGTAAATTTTTAAATTTTGGTTTTAATAAAGGTGTATTTTCCTAGTGAGTTTACATGCTATTCACAGATTTGTACGAAATTTCCACTGCAATAAACTCCCCCTTTTCCTATGTAAAATAGGAATTTTTGTTCATTTATAATTTAATATCTTTCCTTGGGCGAAAGCAAATCCTGTTATCTTCCTGACACTCTGAGGCAGTCTAGGAGGAGTCTGGTACACCTGCTAGGCTGGAATGCTTTGATATTACTCAGCTGTCTTCAAATCACTCTCAGAATGACACCATGTGAAGGTAAAAGCAAAAAGAAGTATTTTTGAGACCAAATCCCAAATAGACAAGATAGTAATAAAAAGGTTCACAGAAACCAAGGTGCATGGAAAAAAAAAGAAACAAGCCTATATCTACCTAACACTTTGACTGCTTTCAAAGTTTCTCTAATCCTGCATGTCTCCATAAACGAGTGCATGTTTCATAAACCTTCCAAGGATTCTGGTTCTTACACAACCCCTACATTAGATTGCCTTCAAGATTTTACAAGTTCAGAGGCACAAGTCCCCTTTACACATAAGATCTCTCTTGCACACAGCCAAGTTTTGCGTTTGAATTAGAGGACTGCAGGCTGTCACTCCAAACTGCTGAAGAACTAAGGCACCACAACAACCACCTGAGCACACACTGAAGCATTCTCATACTGAAACATCAGACATCCTCACATCAAGGAAGGGCTCTGATGAAAGCTGGATGTCAGCACATACCTGGGCACTGTGGACAGCAGGAGTCCTGTGTGCGGGTGGGATTTTGACAAAGAAGAGGTGGACAGACTTCAGTCTCACACAGGACACGTCCACTGTGGCATGTGCATTGTGTGCAAGAATCAATGTTCCATGTCTCTCCTTCTACAAAATATTCCCCACCAGGAGCATGACAGATTGATGGACTAGTGAGCTCTGGCTTTTGCACTACTATTTCATCTAGAAAAAACAGAATTGGAAGACAGGCAAAATCAGCTGTGTTATAATTAACAACTTATAATTAACAACTGTATGCAAGATGAAGAATTTTTGTTATTATTGAAAATACATATATAAATTATTCTTAATGACGCTCTTTTGACTTTATGGCACCTGCATCTCATGAAAAATGGGAAATATATAAACAAGAAACAATTTGAGAATAAGTCTGAATAAAGACTAGTTAATATAAATCGGAGATAACTTCAAGCGTTCTTGGCATTTCAGAAAAAAACAAACTAACTTGTGATTTGGGAATTCCAAGAGACAATTGTCATTTTATGAAAAATTCTAATGATCAGACAGTTTCTTAACTGCTAAATATTAACTTCAGTACAGTTCCTGAAAGGATGGATAAGTAAGATTCTCCTCTGGGAGAAGGAAGTCCAGGTAAAGATTAAGTTTCCCAACAGACATGTGTCTATATTATCTGTATCATTAGATGCTACATTAAAAAAACAACCAAATAACTCCCCCTCAAAACCCAACCCACCAGAAAAGAAAAAGCAAAACAGAGAATCCCCCCACTCCCAACCCCCTAAAAAAGTATAAGCACTCAACATCAGTGGAAGTGCTTCATCACTGTTCCATAAAAAAATATATCTACCATATTTGAAAAAAAACCAACTGGACCCAAGAAAATGCCACAGTGTGTATGTAGCCTCATCCTTCTAGTAATTGTATCTCACCTTACTTTCTTTTCAAACAATTAATTACATTACCTCTCCAGCCCTGGCTAAAAGATTCACCCAGATAGGTTTCTCTTTCATGTTAAGGAAGGAAGTGAAGCTTTTCCCTTGTTCAGCATGAGTATCCTTCAACCTCTAGGGCATTAAAAAAAAATTGGGGTAACTCTTCACCTCTGGGTGCTTTAAAAGAAAAAAGAGAAACCTATCTGGTACCTTGAGTGCTTAAACACTTACCATCATTTAAAGGTTATGCCACCATCCTCAGCTTGCTTAAAACCCTTTGAAGCCTATCCCACACTGGGGGCACTAAGGGCAATAGTAGTTGCCTGTTTACCATGCTGGTTGTTTTGCCCTGGAGTGAGTCCACTAGCTTTTTTCCATGCATTATGCACAGACACCAAGATGCCTGACACAACAATTTTTTTTTCAGCTGCAGAAGCCATGAGTTTGAAAGCTACAGGCTACAGTGAAGCTTCAGGCTTGTAAGTGATGTCCTTCAGCCTGAATTCAACCCATTTGACATTAGAAGGCGAGTTAAGTGCCTCTCTTAAGAACTGAACCTCCTCAGGTTTCCTATGCTATGAATGAAGGAGAAGAAAAAAGTGACTTCTTGCTAATTGTGCTACATGTCTAAACCACTTTCTAAAGGTGCCTCTCTCCTACTTCATTATAATGATACCTAATGTGAACATCATCCTAACCCATATATCTTGGTTAAGGAGAGAAAAATTAGGTGTACAGCAGCTCTTCTAGTCATTTAGGCATGCCAAGGCTCACAAAATGCTTGTGGCTTCTCTTCATTATTTCTAGCACTGCTGTTCCTGTCTGGAGAATGGCGTTTGTGCCCTTTGCTCTATGACACTGCCACATGGAAGAAATGCCACTCAATTGTTTGTTTTCATTTCTGGAGAATGATCAGTAGAACTCAAGGAAGCTGACTCTGGCTGATCTTGCTCTATTCACAAAGTACCTGTGCTTTTCTTTCAGTTTTTCACCAATTTGTTCATGCTATGCTTTTCCAAGTGCTTACATTTATGAGCCACATACATGATTCAGCAGCATTTACCTGAAATGAATTGCTAGTCTGCTGCCTTGTCACTGTTAGATTCTTATTTCAGCTGGAACGTGTTATGCAATGGTGCCTTAACTCACCATGGCAAAGGCAATACTATAATTTTCTGGAAATTTTCTGAGTCATCTCCTTGGCCTTTAGTTTTCTTCAAAGTCACAGGCCTGTTTTGATACATCTCCTTACTGTTCCTGATCAAAAAAGCACAACCAGACAGCACTGGTTGCCTACTGCTCCCTTAGCAGCATTGATAATGATGTATGACTGCAACTGAAGCGCCACAAATGTGCAACTACATTACCTCAAGAAACAATTGGTCAAACAAATATACACTTTCTAGATGGTATGGTTCTGCGAAACACTAGAAATTAATGGCTTTTAAATCTTACAGGAAACCTTAAGATTTTCACAAGCATTGTGATGATCTACATATACCGCTTAATATATAGAAACATGATTATAAGGGACATTTTAACATCCAAAGTATATTTCAGCTCTGCTGTAAACTAACTAAATGCAGAATTGAATGTAACCACACTCTTTTTTCAGTTTTTAAAATGATTTCTGAGGGCTGCTACTTCCCTGTTGATAGGTTAAGAGTGCAATTCCAAACCCAGTACATCAGGACTGCTAATTACGTCAATATCCTTATGGAATATCCATTTGAGTGACATGCTCACAGTCTCACAATTCCAAACTGCATTCCAGTCTACTTAAAGCCATGATGTATATTTAACATCATCAGTGGGGAATTGATATGTTGCAAAATAAAATCAGAATAACATTTCTAACAAATACAAGGCCTCAGTGGGGAAAAAAACCCCACCCTGATATTAATTTGGCCATAGTAATTCCTACACTTTTATAGGCCATCTTTAAAATGCTGTGTCTACCCTAGCACTGTAAGAGTTTACATGAAGTAAGACTTTCCTTACACAGAAGCTAGGTGACCAGTGTCTGGAAAGCAAGATTGGTGTCAGACAGAGAAACCTATACAGACCCTCTCTCTTGAAGGAATGGACACTTCTGGCTAAGCAACTGCTCTTTTATAAAAGAGACCAACATTGCTGGTGCTCAGAATTAAATGCTGATCTAATCCCCAAGAAATGTCCAGTGTGAGATAACAGGTTCTGCTAACTTCATATTGACCTTTCTTCCACAAACTGAACATTAGGCTTGTTAATGAATTTACCCAAACTCATTTTCCATAATCAAAGTAGCTAGCTGCTGGTCAGTCGAAAGACCAAAATTACCATTGCTCTTATTTGAATGCTCTGAGGTGCTCTATACATGTTCAGTAAATCGAGATGCACGAGTATGCTGACAGTAGAATGAAGTCAAGGATGACCCTTGGGCACCTAACAAGAGAATTGCTGGAATTGGAACAACCACCCTACATTTTAAATTTTGGATCTTGTTTGTTTATATAAGGCAAGACTGATATGTTAACCTGCCCCCATCCATATGAAGTATATCATCCCCTACAATACGACACAAATCATTGTGAAAAGACTGGAAGAGAGACAGACACTTTGGAATCTGGGGACTTAGTGAATTTTTCCAGTTACCACAAGGTGTGAACTGGATTGATCACCATTTGTCTAAGCAATCTAAAGAGATTGGTTATCTTAGGTCACAGGGAGGATGCACTCTGTCACTTTCAGAAAGATCCGCTTATTTTGCCCCTAGGATTTCCTGTTCTTTACAAAGAATTCAAAAAAGTTCCTAATTGCTTGTATCCTGCCAGTACTGTCTTACTGTTCTGCTATTTATAGAAGCTTCATGAGCCACACTGTTCTTATTCCTAACAGGAGTTCCAATAAAGTCATAGACAATATCATTGCATTACAAATTAATCTAATTAGCACATAAAATACTGTAGGAATAATTATGAAAACAGAGGCCATTAATCTTACATTCTACTCATACTTTTTCATACATATTTTTCACATTATCACTTATTAAAATTGTATTGGAATGCAACATGAACTGTACTTGGCCTTCCCACTGGAAGTATTGAAATAATCTGCTGGTGGCATAGGAGCCTTCCCTCAAAACACAGCATCATAATGTTACATTATTTAAGACATCTGTTTGTGTACATCTTTGAGGGGTTGTAAAACATACATCAAGAGATACATTTTAATAAAACTCCACTTTAAAATTGAAAATGAAAATGCTTATTTACAATACTTGCTATTATAGGTAACAGACTAGAAACTTTTACTTACTTTTACTAGTTTAAAGATTCCAATGTGTCAAAGATTAACATGTTAGGACCCACAACTTGCATATGCTTTAAATATGTAAGTTCCCATTTTCCACAGCTGAGAACTTAATGGCATTACGGCATAGAAACCTTCATCTCTGCCTACTACTTGAAGTATGCATGAGATTATTTTCATGCATTAAGAAACAGAGCAGAAGTGAAATGAAAATCCATTACAAAGCATCTGGAAGAAATCACGTGTTACCTGGACATGAGGGACAACACTGTCCTGGATGTATGGTGGGGTTGCCACAATTGGGAACAGGACAGGTGATCAAGGCACACATTTCCCGTCCATTGTGACAGTAACATTCCCTGCAGCCATCGTGCCAGCTCTCCTCATTCTCATGCCGGTGCCCGTCCATGGACAGGCAAGAGCCTGTTTTAACAGGAGGCATAAGAGAAGCTGTTGCCTCTGCAAAATATCAAAGGAAAATGAGGTGTCCTGATAAGCATCTGTTGCTTAGGAAGAAACACCAACTTTGTGTCTGGGTTGCATTTATTTTTTAAGCACATAAAAGACCAAATAAAAAATAGTTCTATCCTTTACACTTAAAAATAAAGTAACAACAGAGAGGAAACAATTAAAAGGCATACTGAAGTTGACAATAGGATGTAGTAGAATGTATTTCCTTGGAATATATAATCACTTCCTTCTGTTGAACCTATACAGTGTCTAAATAATATTAAAAATAAGAAGAAATGCAATGGAAGGAAATTGCAGAAAGCATGAAGCATATTTAAAATGAAATATTTAAATAGCACAGCATATTAGATTTTCTATAATGTATCTGATAGCAAGTAGAATATAAAAATATTTAAATGAGCTATGGATGGTCTTACGAATAAAAAATTGCAATCAGGGGCTAACAGGTAGATCAGGTAGATACTGGAACCAGGTAGATGCTGGAAACATTACATAAAGTACTTCCTGTGAGAATTTATTTTTTTATATGATTATGATAAATAAGACATTTGGAGGAGAATGATTAAAATTTCATTCTTCATTTCTTTTAGCTTTTACTGAGATAATACAGTAGCTTAGACTGTGGCATTACTTGTACTCTGTCAGAACACACAAGCAGTTGGTCTACAGAGGATAGTTTCAATTGTATCTTAAGGGGTATTTAAGTGCTGCAGGATCCAGCCTCAATATATTCTTTGTTAATCAGCAGAGTGAATTTAGAGCCAAACACTCCCTCATCCACATCACTATTATGAAGAAGGATGCAGGATCAGTTTGTCAGTGAACTGACTTGTTTTCAGTGGTACGCCAACCATATTCTGATGACATATTTATAAGGTTATTTGTACTCAGTTCTTAATTTCATTTTCTTTTAAAAAAGGATCATGTATGTGAAGTAGTAATGTTTATATGTAATTTTAGGACGTGTTCAGCTTTTTGCTTGTTGTTTTTTTGGTTGGTTGGGGTGTTTCTTGTTTGGTTTTTTTTTTCCCACTAGTATGTAGGTCAGCACTTCTTCAGCTGTGGCAGATCTATCAAAGATGATCTCACAAACAGATGGTATGAAGTTTGAGGCACATTATCAGAATAGAAAGCCAGTACACAGAAGTTACATTAGTATACCATATTCTCAACTAAACAAAAATGCTGCATAAGGATAAAATACTTCTTAGAGCAGACTTCATCCTGTTGCATGAACAGAAATGCTATGAAAAAACTTAAATTCAGTTACTATACTTTCATACTATAGCATCAAAGTATTTAAATTATGATTTGAATTATATTAAATAATAATATATTCTCTCTATACTAAAACGATTATTGACACTCAGAAGTCTTAGATAGTAAGAGTTTATTTAGCAAGGGAAAAGAGTATCTGAAGCAATCAGACTTTTTCATGAAATATTTTTAAGTACACTCCCTAATTTGGAGAAACATACATAATCAGGTATTCAAAATTAAGGTCACAAACTGAGATTGTAATTAAAAATTGAAAAGTGAAAACAATTAGTTCAAAAGCTAATACTTGAAAAAGTCTAATGTGTAAATACGAAATGGGAGTAACTAGAGGTATGTTTGAAATGATCTGAGATACAGTAGGTCACAAGGAAAAGAAGTGTGTAATGTGATACCATTGCAGAAAAGGCAAGTTCACTATAAGACACAAGTACAGGAGCACTGTAAATTTACATACAGCACAACTACTTCTACTAGTCTGAAGATTTTACTATGGCTAAAGTACAGTATGAAATTCTTGAACAGTGATGAGAAACCACAGTAACTGGACTTCACTTAGAAACCTATTTCCCACCCAAAAAAATATTTATAAGTCTCCAGTTGCAACCACTTAAACATTGCAAGAATCCTAAAGAGAATGGTGCTTAGCTGCTCCATATATCTGCTAAGCTCAGGACAAGAAGTAGACAGTTCAATGTGTATAAAGGCAGACAACAATTTTAGAAAATTCATTTTAAAGTATCATATGTTTCTAACCACAGGAAAACACTATTTTAGAGAGGTTTGTTTTTTTCCTCTTTCTGTTTTCTTCCGGTTTTTTGTGTCTTTTGAAAGTGGAGATTCTTAATAAACTAAATCTTGGACAAACATCTGTCAAGGATTATCCAGATACATTCTATTTTATGCAAGGGTAAAGAATTGGACTCTCAGTTTTTCAGAGTACTACTCCAGGCTGTAATTCTATGGTTTTACTTCAATTAATCCTAGCATAAGCCATTTCTGGCAGAAGCAATTTAGAAAGTGGAGCTAATTCACAGACAGGAGATTTACCCAACCCTTCCTCTTACTTTTTCACAGGATTCTGGGTCAAAATTTTAACAAGGACTCATATTTTCCCCAGAACATACTGGTGATTGTTCTAATCGTTCTTTGACAAAGCTGCTATATGCTCATGGCTTGGTATCTTTATGATCATGACAACAATAAATAATACTTAGAGGCAGATCAAGGTAATTTCACTAAATAATTGTGCATGTTTTAAAATCCATACTTGTTAGGGGAAACACTTAAAAGTGTGCATACACATAATTAGCAACCAAAGTTTATAGTCTGGGAGGCAATTACAGTACAACTAAGGGAACACTTTTTGTATATTTAGTCACAGCACTATGACAATCAGGAAAAGTGTTCTTTTTGTGAACATGGAGACAAATGACAAGCTGAGTAATAAGAATTATCTCAATAGGACACCATTCAGCAGTTACCCTTTCTTATTTAATTTTTAAAATTTTAGTTTCTAGTAAAAGTCATATATTTTAGCTTATGTCAATGAAATCTCTGCTTCTCATATCTGAAAAATATGTTTATAACATTGCAACTTTTATTTTGCTAGAAGTCTGAAAGTTTCTTAAACCATCTGCAGTGTATTATGTTATATAGAAAAAAGATAATGTTGGATATTTTTGATTCATATGATTGCATGTCTGCCTTCAACTACAGGAGAGTGACTTCAAGAACTCATACATTTTCTTCCAGTGCTATGTTCCCATAGCTTGTCCTTTTACGTTTTATAAGATTTTTAAAATGCAGAAGAAATAGCAAAAAGTTAAGAATAGGATCATTACACAAAGTAGTGGGAAAGTAACCAAACTTACTTGACTACAGCTAGAAATCAAAACACACAAGTAAGAGTCAAAGAAAATAAGCATGAAAGAGCAGTTAGGATCAGAGAGACACTGAGCAAAATCACAAATTTATCATCTCACATGGAGATGAGCAATGAAGAAAGTTTGATATCTAGACTAATACAAAACATAATCTGAAAATATCGTAAAGAAGAGACATGCTAAAAGCAGCACAAATATATGGCAGATAACAAATGAACATCTGATCTCAATGTCCACCTTGAAATTGTTCATTACAGGTTTGGGATGTGGCATGTGTGAAATTTTTAGCTTAAGAATACCAAGTCCTTTCTCCTGGGCAGCTGTTCTCTCTACTCATTGTTCATTAAGATTGCCTGAAAAGTATCCAAGAAACAGCACTCCAAGTTTAGGTGATAACTGGATATCTATCAAATCTGACACTTGTTTGTAAAGAAAAGGCAATGGTAAAGAAACCAAGATGAACATCACTACTGAAAAAAATGCCCTCAACTGGCTCATTATTAGTAGTGGCTTATTAAAAGCCTGATCCAATTTTTATTAATGATAACAAACTTTTTGTGACTTTGTAGTGGGAGAAGAAAGCAGAGCTGAAGCTTTCAGTTGAAGCTAAGATGAATAGATAATAACAAACACCAGCAAAACAATACATTCCTTTGAGCACTGTTGAACTGGTTCCCCCCCAGTTACCATATTTCATGGTATTCACATGTAAATATTCTGTGCAGTGTTGCTTTTCTTTCACCCGGGTTTCCACCTGCTTTGAAAATAAGTTGTAGTCAGGGGGGATAATGCACTGGCACGTACCTCTGCACTTGCAGATGACACAGCCGTGACTGTTCTGCTGGAAGCCCAAAGGACAGATTTTACCACAAGGCAGGTTGGGGCACTTCTTACACCGACAGATTTCACAGCCATGCTTGTTCTTCCTAGATGACCAAAATTATTTGTAAAAGGTCAGCAAGTCTCTTTAAATATATACATCTTTAAAGCAAGAGCATCCCTCCTAAGGAAGTGACTGATGAGCAAAGAAAATTATTGTTAATTGTTCCCCTTAGGTTCAGTGGTTTTATGGGCTGTACAAGCCTCCACCTCTGGCACATGCTCCCTCCATTCAGTGTATCCTATGCTGAATGTGTCCTTGTCTTTTTTCACAAAGGTAGATAATACTATTCAAACTTTTGGCACAGATGTACAAGAACAAAGAAAAGACATGGGGAGTTATAGAACATGATCTAGGAGGATAGAGGAGAAATAAATTATGTAAATCTCTTGAAAGCCGGGCTTCAAGTTGTAGAAAACTTTAATTTTTAGTTAAAAGGCTGAGAATAACAAATCGCAATCTGGTAGAGTGGAGAATGAAAGACTTTGTGTCTTCCTATCCCATCAAAAGAAATGCTTCTTTCCATTACTGTATAGAGCTTTCAAACAGTGAGATTTATCTAGCAGATTTTTTCAGACAGTTTTGAAGAGGTTTTGGTTTCTTTAAAGATACACAAACTCAGTATTTCCAGTTACTAACTTTTGACAGTTAAAAAAAACACCCCATAAATATGATGATTACTCCTTAACTGTTCACTCTCTAATATACTTTTAATATTTCCTTTTTTGTGTCCTATTTTTGACTAAAGGTTTACATCAAAATAGAGATTTGTCCTCCATTACACCACATGTTTTTAATGATCACAACACACATAGAAGTCAAATGCATGGCATTTAAAAAAAGAATTTGGCCCAGTAGCAGTAAACTGAACAAATATGCTACAAAACCACAAATCTAAATAATTTTCACACCAAAGGAAAACTCAAAGTGAAGTGATCCTAAAGTGGTTCTTGCCACAACTTTAGTCCATTATACTACAAACAGTTCAATACGAATATATCTTTAAATGTCATTAATTTCATTCAGTGTAATTATTCATGTATTTTGTAGAGAATGACATGATTGGAGTACTCATTTCCAGTTTCTAAAAAATTATCTTAAGACTTTATTAAACATTCATCATTTAAAAATACCAGCCATTGTGCATAGTAAGATTACATTCTGCATGTAAACCCAGAATTTAAATTGAAAACTATTTTCCAAATAGCTTTAAAAGGTTTAAAGTTCGTATATTTTTCAGGTGCACAAAAATGTATGGGAAAAATCATCCCAAAGACAGGGTTCCCAAAAACACTGGCATCAGCTTGAAATCAACTTGTTCCTAAAATATCCTAATCTTACTACTACCATACTATGCCCATTAAAATGGGCTGTCATTTTTAAAATGCCTTTGCTATATAGTTCACAGATTTTTCAAATAAAACTGTTTAGCATACATTTAAGTAAAAAAAAAAAAAGGAAGAAGGGTGCAGTTCAGCTTATCAAAGTAGAAAAATCACATACATGAATTGTAATTGTGCTCCGTAGGTCAATATAATAAACACATGATACATACAGACAAAAATTATTGCTCCTTACAGGATTCCTTTTCTCCAGCTTTCCTCTGGTTCTACTTTCTCTCACTTGCAAAACTGACAATAAGTTTCAGCCACTCCTGAAGTCAACATGCCTGAAGATAATTTTATTAACTCCTTAATTTAAAATCCCTTGTTTTCCTCTCTCATTTACTACTCAGTGTACTAAGAGGACACACCACAGTAAAGATGGCTATTAAAAAGCATGCAACATTTTTGAACAAGTGCCTAAGAGAACTCTAAAATGAACCAGAAATGTAAGGATTATTACTATCAAACACTAGGAGTTGCAAATGTAGTAAATTTCATTAAAAATCCTTAAAAAAAAAAAAATTACATTTGAATGTTATCTGAAGATCTGCTGTTATGAGGTAGAAATTAAACTACTATGAAAAGCAGGCTGTAACATGGAATGAACCCATAAAAAATAAAATTTACTGGTAAAATATATAGAGATGCCACCAGAACTAATTACTAAGAAATTTCTGTGACAAAAAATCCGCTCAGTTTTCATTACCTGTTTCACAATTGAATAAATACCACAAATATTTACTTTTATGGAAAAGGAAGTCCACCACAAATACAGATTTTGAATGCATTTACAAAAATATAAGATATAGTACTATTCTTCACAAATACTGTAATTACCAAAAATGTCTCACTAAAATTAGTCTGCTGGATAATAATTTGAATAAATGGGCTATAAAATGAAAGGTTATCAAAGCATGCCAAAAGAATTTCAAAAAGCTATTTAAAAGAGATATTACTTGTAAGTAGCTTTCTCATCTCGTTTGTTGATTTCTTCAAAAAAATTTTAGCACTGCTTTCCTTTTATAATCTGCTGTTTTTCCAGCTTCTGATTCTAAATCTGTTGATCAAAATCCATTTTGAAGAATACTGCACTCCCACATCCATAATGCCATTTCTATTTTCCTACACTTTCCCCAGCTTTGCCACAAAGCAAACAGAAGTACATATGCCTGGATTTTTGTGTATTTTCAGTACACTCAGGGATTGCATTACGTGTGCTTTCAGGATGGGAATACGTACAAGTATCCAAAGGGACAGTACTTGTCACATACAGTGGCAATGGGTTTGCACTTCTTGGGCCGCGGCCGGCACTGACAGATCTCACAGTTGTGGGCGTCAGTCTGGAAGCCGAAGGAGCAATCCAAGGAACAGCCCGAAATGAGGCCGGTGCACAGCTCCTCCCCTGCGAAGGACAAACGCAGCTGATCACAACATGAAAACTGTTTATATCAAACACATCCTCAGCACACTTAACCTTCTGCTCCCTTTTACTTTGTAACTTTCTTAATACTGCTAGGCCTTACCTTCACACTGTCCTATTTTTAAAATATTTGACAGAATTCTCCAGGAACAACCCAAACTGTATGAGCAGATGCTACAGGATTCTTCGGTTTCTGTCAGCAACTTGGGGAGTACCGCCTGGTACCACAAACTAACATGACTTTATGAACAGAGGCACATCCAGTGGAGTCCAACATCCATCTCACTCCACTGGCTTTTAATAATACATCTAAAATAACACGTAATTGCCACACATTATATGGGTTTAGCAGGCTTTTGTTCAATATAGATAATCTTTATTTCTCTTCTACTTATTTTAAATAAGTACTGAAAGGGTGGGATATATTAAAAACTTCTATTCTTTATGCTGTTTGCTGTCAACCTGATTAAGATCTGCTTTTTAAAAATGTAACTTGCAGTAGTCTAATATGTGATCGAAGCTGAGAGATGCTAACTAGATCTGTCTCTTGAAGTCCAGTACCAAGTTTCATCTGCCTCTTATGGCATTAGGATGATGTTGAACTGTTGGCACCTCAATTTTTCTGGTACAGAGATAAATAATGGTCATTGCAATTTACTATTTTGAGATTGATCAGTTGCTTTTTGGTTTTCTTGAAAGAAGAAATGCCAGAAAAACCACTCTCAACATATTGTGGGATACAATGTTCTTTTATTGGTTGCAGAAGTGAGAGGAAACAGAAAATTATGGAGTTTGTCACACTAACGATGCAAAACACAAGGGAAAGAAATGACCATTATTACAAGAGCCAAAGTGAGATCAAAATAGAAAAAGAGGGAAATATAATTAAGATTCTTCAATAGAAGAATATGACGGTTGATAGCCAAAGGCCTGACTTTAAGAGTGATATTTAAAGGATGGCTGATCTCTAGCTAGAACATCCACACCACTACAAAGTATTGGTTGAACAGAGGTCAGCTGAAGATTATTCTTCCAGATGTGCTCTTTATTTGAGACCGGAGGACCACTTTCCTTTAGGGGGATGAACATTTAGGAACATGGTTTTTCCAAAGAGGAGATGAGTTATTAACATTGACTTATTCTCTAAAAGGGAAATTTACTGAAGGAGAACTACAGAAAGACTCTTGCGTTACTTAAATGCTTCCTCTTCTGTTTTTGTAATGTTACATTTAAGATTCCAAATTATAGACTTAACCAGAAGTAACCAAGCCAAGTGTTTCCTTATTTGTTCTACCAAGTAATGCTCATTTGGTAAAGAAGGCATGTTCCTTACTGTGTCAGAATGAGACCAAAACCTCGGAGAAAACCAGCAAATTCACTGCCTACTTCTGAGGTGGAATTTGGGCATGCAAGTGCCATACAACATAAGAGTTTCCTTATCCCAAACAACAGTCCTCAGTTTGAATAGGATGAACATAATCAGGGTCGTGGCTCTCACCTCTCCACTTTTATGCAAATTTGGTGTCTGAAGCAAAAAGGATGCACGTTTGGGCTTTTTTTTGCCATTCAGAATACAGAAAAAGAAATGCCAGATCCTTTCATAACCTCTAGAGATTGTGTCTGGAAGCAGAGAATCAATAGCACAAGATTTAAGCATTTACTGTCAGTCAGATCTAACCTTTGCAAAGCAAAGTAATTCTTGTTTTAGGTTCTTGCTTTAGAGAGAAACACACATAAAAAGATCTTCATAAAGTTTTACGCATTTTTGGAGGACTAAGTTAGGCTGATCTACAACGAATACTAATCTTTTTAATATGTAGCCACTAATGCTGATTTTAAAACATTACAATGCAGAGGAAACTGATATTTTTTTCTGGTAAAGAGTGAGTTATGTGTAGTACAAAGACTTTTCTTGAAACAAGTTAAAATAATGAGAATTTGCCTTTCATTTATGAGCTTTTATACTAGGATGTTTGTACAGAATTATTCCCAGCAACAGACAGTGATAATAAAATTAACTAAACTTTCCATTATGCAAGACTTTATAAGGTAGCTGTAATTTTTAAAGCTAGGCTTAAACTTTATAAAGAATGTACAGAGAAGTACACTAGGCTATATCCAAAAATAATTAAGTCCAGTTATGACCTTTCATATAATGTAAGTTATGATATCTCCTGCAGATGCTCAGAACCGATCAGTGAATAAACCTGGAATTGCACAGGTTGAACTAAGCAGAGCCATTCCTTTTCTAAAGCATACTTTGTCAGGAAAATGAAATGTTTACATGGCCATCTAAACAACAGGTGAAGAAAAAAAGAAGGTATATATGCAAAAGCATAGAAGAAATAAATAGGTATTTTAAAAAAGTAAAAGGAAGAGGTGGAAATAGCATTAAAAAAAATCTAAAAAAACAAAAAATAACTTT
Source organism: Donacobius atricapilla (assembly GCA_013397315.1). Classification (NCBI taxonomy): domain Eukaryota; kingdom Metazoa; phylum Chordata; class Aves; order Passeriformes; family Mimidae; genus Donacobius; species Donacobius atricapilla. The sequence goes on along the minus strand of WBMY01010910.1, from coordinate 111,101 downwards.
TTCTTTTTTTTAGTTGGCATATTTCTTCACCTTTTTTGTCTCCAGATTATCTGTTAAGGAAAGCTATCAAAATACAACACCCAGGTTTGACTACAAGGTTATAGAAGATGGCAAAATAATGATGCCTCAGAATTCCACAGCCAAATACTTTGTTTTCAGTCTTCTATTCTGCTCTGATGTGGCTAGTGAAACTGCTTTTCAGAGATGCAAAACAAATTTGTTGCAAGTAAAGTTACTATACATTATTAAAAGGCCCAGGGTGTCTAGGGGCAGTGCTACACAAGCAGGAAGACGTCCCAAGTGTCTCATCCCAAACGGCTTATGATGTTAAATATACTTAAAACTCAAATAGTCAGCTTACATATTAACCAGGAGAGCCAGTCTTGAAACAATATCCTCCTTGCTTAATCCTTTATATAGTGAGTTATCCCCAAAAGAATTTTCACTTTGTAAGAGGTCAAGAAAGAGAAGTTCTTCAGAGCCTTCACTTGGGTGACTAACAATCGCCATTGCCTCTCAGGAACAGACAGTAAAGAGCATAGGAAAAATCATCAAAAGGCTGGTTATGTCATACATATAGGGAAAGTTTGCTGAAGACAGTGGAGACAACTGTTAACGTATGGACTTTCTAGTGTTATGTCAATGTTACGTATGAAGTGATCAGAATAATTCACAGACCTCTGTTCACAGTCTTTCCAATAAGATGCTGAAAATTAGATTCTGATGAGATGCTTTTTACTGAAATAAATTATTGCACTTAAATTTCTGGAAGTATGACAGTGCAAACTGTGGAAATAGACTTTAAATAGTTTTTGAAAAAAATTCTCTATGAAGAAATGTAGTGTCATGAGACTAAGAATGTGAATTCTGGTCTGCTTTCTGAATTTATACCTAATCATCTAAATGTCTCCTATTAAAACATTATTAAAAACATGACAACAGCAGACATTTTCATTCTCTAAATGAAGTACAATCTAGTACACAGAGTTTATGTCTGCTGCACAGGCCTGATGAAAAGCATAGTCCAGCACTTTAAACCAGGTATTTTTTTCAGAAAATTAAGTAAATCACCAATGTCACAAAGCAAAGTGTAGCTACCAGAGAAAGAAAGAAAGAAAGAGAAAAAGATTGAAAAGACAGCAAACCTAAATATTCAAATGTGGGTGAAATTCAGCGTATACAGTTGTCATCCTGACAGTTTTCCTATAGCCTTAGGAAAGGCTTTAAATTAATTGCTTTAAATTGATCACATTGCTTTAAATTAATCACTACTAAAATAATGTCTAATTCATTATGAAAGGATAAGTAAAACCAGACTTTTTGCTAAGGATCTGCATGTCAAGTGACACATACTGAGGAACAAGGAGAACTAGTTCATGAAAGTCAACTGCAATGAACTGAGGAAATCTATTATGACAGAATGTTAGCAGGGTATTTGTTTGAGGGTGTTTTCTGTCTCTGCTTAAATAAATTTCATGAGGAAACTGAGTCCCACATCATGAATGTATTTGCAGAGAAGAGATACAGCCCTACCTGGTCTAATACCTGCTTCAAAAGCGTATCAGGGCAACCAGACAAACTGAAATGAGGGTATAGCAAGCATTTTAAAAGCTAATGCAGAAGAAAACTACCATTTGACAGAACTGCATTATGCACTTGAACATTACTGCAACTCTAACAGAATGGAATTAAGCTTCCAATCACTTAATATAAGATATTTTTTTTTCTGACTGATTAGTTATAGTGCCATCACATAGGGAACTAAACTGATGGTTAGATAGGAAGTAGAAGACTAAAACAAAAACAAATGACGAACAGGAAATCAATTAAAGGGAAAACATCTCATTCTCCTGCTTAGGGAAATATCTGGATGGAGAGTAGAGCTCTACATGGCTAGTAGAAACATGTTCATTAATTTCTCTTATAAAACTTGAATTATCGATAAGGTCATGCCAATACAGAAAACAATTTGCATGACAAGCTCAGAGTTCAGATACAGGATATTGGATGATTCCAGAATGGCATTGATGAACTGTGACTTTAGGAAAAGATGAATGTGTTCCTCAATGTCTCAGGCTCCTAGAAATGTATTTTTACTGCAAATACTTAGCTTTTTAACATGATGACATTAGCAAAAATACCACATAAAATGCTGAAAGAATCAAGTACAGTAGAAGGCTAGGACACTAAACATGGAAAGGTTGTTTGTCCTGAACCAATGACGTTATTAAATAGTCTCTTGCTTAGAACTCATACTCATTTGAGGACTAACAAGCACCGAGCACTTATAGCAGTGAATCCCGCCCACACAACAAGACCATGCACTTTTCTTTGCCATGTGCAACCACAACTGCAAAAGCAGCAGCAAAGTTAATTACCAGTAGGTCCAGTTGGTTCATAGTCCAGTCACAGTCTTTACTAGTCCTCACCACACTGGCAAAAGCTATTGCTTACAGACTTTGAGTCCTCTAAAGACTACAGTACTAGCAAATATTTAGTTCTGTAGTTTGATGCAATTAAACACATTATATTCTGACTTAAATATGGGATTTTCAAATGATTGGATTCATTTGGATCAATTTAACATGTTGCTGTTGAAAAAAATACAAGCAGAAAGAGCAGCTGAAGATGAATTAGTTTACCAAAAAACCCATTTGTGAATTACTAACAAACAGATATTGGTGAGGAATTTAAGCCTGGTCACCATTGTCTATAAACCCCTTTTAAATATTGCGATTTCTTTCCCCACTTTCTCCACACACTAACAAACCCTTTCATACGTGCAGACTATAATAAAACAAATATGAGAGTTTTGGAACAGCTGTTTAAGAGGAATCTCTTTGGGATATGGAGCATGGGACAACACTGTAGAAGAAAATCTTGAGAACTGATGATTACCAAGATATGGTGAGCATGCTACACAGAAACTATCTGAGTATTTTAAAAGTCTTTCCCCTAAGTATCCTACTCTCAACACTAACATCAACTCTAGTTTTAAAAGGTTGTCTGGTGTCTATAAAACTGAGTCACTGGCTGCTGAAGGAAAGAAAAGCATGTTCAAAAATCAGCATGTAAGAGCAGCTGACATACTGATGTGATCGACTACAGTCGAGGTCCCACCTTGCAAACAAAGACAACAAAAACATTCTGCCCCATGAAATGTTAGCACTGTCTGCATTTGGCAGAATTAACTTAGCAGTGGACTATTTCAGATACAATGCAACCTCTCCTTCTCAGGTATGGCATCTCAGGGGCAATGCATCTCAAAAGGAATCACAGGTCTTCATCCTAAATTTGAACCATTGTATGCATCATTTATTCCTAGTTTCAGAGTGCTCATATCCCTACCTCATATGAACCTATGACTATTTGGAGTGTTATAAAATACTGCCCAAAAAAACCCCCTAAAACATAAACAAAATGCAATTCCATGAATTGCATGTTAGCTCTAAAAAGGGTCTTCTGCTTGAATTTGTAATAGCTTGATTGTAATTCCAGCTCTTTTTTTTAAAAAGACTTTCCTTTTTCTAGTATATATATGGTATTTAAAAACCTCTAGACTCTTAAACTGGGATATTTAAGTTTTTCCAATATATTATTTTACATATGGACACGATGATATTTGTACTGTAAGGACTGAAAATCATCTTTCTCTAAAAGGTTTTGAAAATGCATTCCATGTTGAAATACTTTTAGTTTTCAGTTGTGTAATTCACAGATGAAAAAACCAGCTGCCAGAGAATATTAATAGATACATGACAAGAATTATGTCAGTATTTCAACTTGGCTTAGGCTGGTGTCCATTTTCACAAATTTGTAGCATGGCTACACAAAGCTAGCTACATACCTTCACCAGTATTATTTTCTTGACGCTGAGGACAAATCATATCAGGAGAACTGTTTCACAGTACCTTTATAATTAAGCACTCCTCAGCCGTCCTCTCGGTGTGGATTGCTACTGCTGCTTAATCTTCGGGGGTGGGGATCTGGGGAGGCAAATTTATGAAGGAGAAAACTAGGTTACTTAACAGTAACTGGAATTCTCTGAATATATTGCCTCCACAGATCCACACTAACCCTCCCTCCTTTTGTTAGACTTAAATCATGATTCAAAAAAGCTGGAAAAAAATGAAGGGACTGGGCGCTGTGATGCTAGAAAACCCTGTTTAAAGAAATCATCTTGTGAGTCCGTTGAGGCAAATTAACCACTTGGATATGTGCTCTAAACAAATCTAGGATTCACATACAACACATGAATTCATGAAAATGAAATTGTAGCAGTCATATCTCAAAGGTGGAATCACTGTAGAATGATCAAGCTTCAAGCACATTGTTTTTTTCTTTTTCACAAGTCAAGCAAAGTGAAATTCTTATCTGCTTCTGTTGCACTATATATATTGTAAGGACTAACTCCAATATATAGTAATCTTCAGAGATCCTGCCAAAAACTCACTCTAGTGAAAATACAGATAATATTTATTTGGCATGAGTTGTTCATTGTAATTCCATCCTCTTCAGGGAGCACTTATACTATCTTGCATGTGTGCTTAGAGCTAGTGCTTTTGTTCTAATAAGTGTATGTACTTTTTTTTCTGATCTGAGCCTTAAATTTTTAGGAAACATGCTTCATCCTAAATTTTCTATGGTTGTATTTCACTAACTGAAGTCTTGCATATAATTGCTATTTCCTTTTACATCACTGCAGAGGGATAATAAGACATCCTTTTTCTGTCTTATAGAATTACTCAGAATTCTAATATGTGCTTTCCTTAGCACTAAGAAAGATTACCTGAATTTTTATTTTATAACTTTTATTTTCCATGGAATTTGTTGTGAAATCAAAGTAACACTGCAAGACAATTGTTACTTACACAGAAAAGTGTTACCTAATTTAGATTTTACTTTACTATTTCCAGGAATTTTGCATTGCCTAAAGTACAGTTTGTGTGATTAGTATGCAATTACTGTCTGACCTCAGTTTGACATAGAAATAAACACAAAATAAATTTATTTTAACAGGAAAAATTAACACTGAGAGAGTTTAAGTATTGAGAACACACATCCCTTAGTATGGACTACTTACAGAAATACAGGAATGAAATATTCAAATTTTGGCTGTAAGACTGAAAGGTTAGGACTCTAATTATTGAAGAATTAGCACACAAAAACGAGGAATTGAGATGTGTTCTTCCACTGCAGTCCCTAAAAAGTTTTCTCAGGCTTTTTCCCATCATCAGGCCCCAGGTTTTTCCAGAGCCTTAATTGTTGCTGTTTATAGACAGCCTATAGATGAACCTAACTGTCTTTTCTGAAACCCACCAATCCTGCCTTTGAATGCCTATGCAACTAAATAAAGACCCACATTGTCAAACCCAAAGTCCATGCTGGAATTTCACTCTGCTTCATGTGCTATAAAGGGAGATGGTGTGACTCGCCAGAATATTGAGGACCATGCTTCCAGTGTGTGCTAGTATAGACTGAATGATGCTGCCTCCTTTTAAATACATGGTAGAAAATGTGCTCTTCTCATTAAAGGAAAAGGTACCAACAATTCCAGAGTTATTTCTGTGTGTATCCATAGGAAGTGTTTTGGGAAGAAGGTGGTTTCATGTTGAGAGGACTCTGCAAACACATGATATACCAAAGTTTCTTACTTTGGATAGTGATTGCATGACTTGCTTTGACAGGCAAAAGAGACCACGACATGAAGTGGAAGGTGATGCATTACAATGCGCACGGAAAATGACTAATCTCAGCCTTCTCCAGTTACATCTCTCCATAAAGAGTCTGAAATTAATGAAACTGGATGACAGTTGCATCTTGGAACTGCAAAGGTTAACCTTCTAAATGATGTAAACAATTTTTAAAATTGACAGCAACACTCTAATTTAATTCCATTTTAGTAAGTTTTGAGATGTTAAAAAATATTAAAGTCATACATGCTCACAGTTATAGCCTGAAGAGTACTACATGTTCAGTTCATTTGGGGTAAAACACTAGTCTCAGATGCAGGAGAGATTTTAAAGGTTTTTTTTCCATGAAACTAATCCAGGGAACAGACAAAGCCTGCACTGCAGAGGCTTGCTGAAGAATGACTTTGTGTGCAGCAGCAACTACCAATCAGATTTTAAATCCTATGTTCCTTCAATCAGCAGGCATTATTTAATATGCCATTAGTCTTCCTTCGGGCAAGAGGAGTCCTGCCTCACAAACAGCAGACCACTGGTCTTCCACAAGAACTCCTGTGAATGGATTTGTCTTCGTAAAGACTTCATTCCACTTCAGTTTTCCCTCTGAAAGTAAAGGTTTAGACACTCCAAACACAAGAGCAATTGCTGCACACTACAATTTTTTTCTTATTTACTTTTTTCTGCTTGTGTTTTTCTCTTGTATCATCTTCTATCATCCTTTTTTTTTTTCTTTTTGGATAATGCCTTTCATGTTTTTCCTACTTGTTTTAGTTTTATTCTTGGTATTCTGCAGCGGTTCTCTCTAGATTCTGGATTCTAGTTTTTACCTTTTATTGTCATACAGTGCTGCTTTGACTTCTAGATGCTTCTGGTCAGTATGATCATTCCATCTCCCTCATCATTTGTGGTTCCATGTGTACTTACTGAACTTTCTTCCCATATCAGTCTGTGCCCACTCTTTGGTCAGTGTTTTTTTTTTTTTTTTTTCTCCCTTCTCTTACAACTATGGTCTAGCTCTGTTACTTTTAAAAAATATTTTATTTTACTTTACAGCATGTATGTTTTCACTGTGTGTTGATGCAAAATGTTTTTGCATTCACTGCAGAAACAGAAAGAAGGATAAAAGACAAAGTAAACTACTTCTATTAAAATAATATTCTAAAAATATTTTGCTTTGCTTCTTCCTTCTAACTCTGTAGATGGCTTGAACCAGGTGGGACAGACTTAAAACTAAATTACAATGAAGCACCAAACAAGTTTCATTGTACTGTGCTTACATAATCATTCCAAATAAACCTGTTGTACTTATTTCTGGCAACATGAATGTAAATGAAGGTAATAAAGAAGAACAAATTACACCTTCACTCTATGTTCTTCCACTTTATTATTTTGCTTTTATTTTGGCTGAAATGACCGAAGTATAACAACTTTAGCTGAGCTATATAAAGATAAATTAACAAAAAATGAAACTTTATTGGAAATAGATTAGTAGAATTAGGATATGATGACTTCAAACGTTAGTGTGGGCACAGGGGCTTCCTTTCTGAGGCAGTTAATTTGACTCTGTTGAGCAGCTTAGACCAGCAAAAAGCAAGTGGATGCAGTATAAAGATAATGATGTTCCCAGAAGTCCACATGAGTCTACATGAGCAAAACATAATACATGTTCTGATGTGCTTAAGAGAACCATGATACAACTGAATGGGTTTGCACATCGAAGTACACAGGATTGCAAAACACAGAGAGCTAGCACAGTACATTTTCATATTTGACCTAAGACTCCTTGCTTCTCATTTCTCGTTTGTCCAGAGGAGAGCCTTAATGTGACAGACATTACTTGACAGAAAAATTCAATTTCTGTCATTTTGATTGATAACCACCAAATGATGAAGATTTCCAAGCTGCTATTTTTCTTCACTTTCTTAGAAAATAAAGGTCTCCTCTTTCTAAATGATGGAGATTTTTAAGCAGTCTACTAGTCATATTATTTAACTGTGAAAAAGAGATGATAAATGATACTATTAACTTTGCTCCAGACAGTTTGCTACTGTAAAGTGAAGAAAATTCCAAGCAAATCTGGCAAGGGAAAAATTCCTCTGAATAGGTTCTTATGCACTATATAATCAGAAATACTCTAAGCAAGAACATGCTGAGATGTGGTTTGTGTCCATATGCAGTGTGGTAACCTAGGACAAAAGAAATCATCCTTTGGATTGGTGTGTCTCCAGTGCACCAAACTGGAGGGAAGGACTGCATGCTCAGGCATAGATGAAGAAATTTGCCAAGTATGTCCATCTTCTTGTTTGTGTCAAACTCCCCAGACAATTTAATAATAACAGAAGGAGAAGAAAAATCAAATTACAATGTTAAAAGCAGACCTTTATATTTCTACTGTTTTCCTTAGGAAGAACTAAGTAAGGCAAGTATGTGGTAGCTTGGATGTAACCTAAGGAAAGTCATCCTTCCACAAATGGAACGAATACAACTTGTAATCAAAGATATTATTTCTGTATTGCCATGATAATGTTATGGCTTGCCATCTATTTACTTTTCTTAAGATGTCCTCTCCAACACCAATCCACTCCTATAGCTCTTTAGTTTATACTGCTTAAGAATTTTATTTTAGCCTTTTCTACTTGGGAACCCTACGATAGTCATAGTGGTTGAGAAAGTGGCTGAGAATGAGTGGACTGAAACCAAAAGAAGAGGAATGGAGTAATACTTTAGTTGTGGAAGCCTTAGGGACTGCAAGAAAGCTGAAAAACTACAATAACATTACAAAGAGAGTTTAAACCCACTCCTAGGTTGGGTTGGCAGCCACGGAGACGCATCCTGCAGCTGAGACTAGTACTCCACAGGTGACCTTTGTTGACCAGTTCCAGAAACCAACCTGATACTGCTTTATATTTCACCCATAAACACTGAAGTCTTAAGGAAACACATATAGAAAATATGCTTTTCTTGATGCACACAAAGGTCTCACAGGCACATTGTTTTTTCTTTGGGAAGAAATAGATGTTAAAACCTGCAAAAATGCTAACTAAAATATTATATATGTATGCAAAATAAATATAAGAATATGTTATAGAAATAAATATAAATATGGATATACTTGTATATATACAAACACCCACTCCCAAGCATATAATTTTCAAACATTTATCCTCAAAATCTAAATTTTGATGAAAAAAGCTAAGCTGAAAATAGGCTGCTCAGCAATAGGAATTTTTGAAGTGCAGAAATCTAGATGCTCTTAAAATTCTTTAAACAGAGGAAAATGAAATGTGGAATTCTCATAAGACTTCTCAAACTCTGTATGAATATTAGGTCCCAAATTATTACCTTTTCTAGCCAGCTGGTAATTTTTTACTGCAAAACACTGTACATTTTCCTTCAAACACATTTTAAGCAAGCAAGCAGTGTCAGAAATCAGGGACCAATTCTTTAAAGATAAACAGCCATAAAGCACACACATACTAACACAACATATAATCAACATTATGAATGGAAAAAAACAGAATACTACCATTTTCACATATAGCTTGATATAAAAGGTAGAAGCCACGGACAGTATTTCTGCATACTCACTAGTTTTGCACTGACAAGTGCGACAACCATTTTGGTCCAGTTTGAAGCTATAGATACAGTCTTTTTCAGTCAAAGTGCAGTTCACCAAAACCTCACAGGTGGGTGGACCTATTGTGATATACGTTGGTTCTGGGGGTAAGGAAAAAAAAAACAAATAAATTTGAGATTCTTGAATATTTTAAAATCAGTTCACAAAAATCCATACACAATGTAACAATAAAGAGAGCAACTTTAATTACTTTTGTTTCTGATGAATATTCCTGGTACTTTAGAAACAATTTGATAAACAGACTTTGTTTCAAAGTGATGTACACTCAACAAAAACAGTATGAAGCTGCAGAAAATTTTGAAGTATTGAAACAGAAAAAAATCCCACTTTTTTTTGTTTACTACAAAATCAGCTTTCCTGTACATGCAGTTTCAAACTAAATGTAAAATATTATTTTGCCCACTTTTCTCTAGCAGAGTTTAATCAAAACTTCATGCAGACTTTTGCTTTAGAAGCTGAACAGTTTCTCTAAAGCTGAGTTGATTGATACGACCAAGCTGCACATCAACCATGGAACTCAGAAGTCAAATCTTTCTCTGTGTGAATAACATCGCCTCTACTCAAATTTACAGCAGAAGAGACTCTGAATACCAAAATAAGAGGCATTGCATATGAAAGATCTCTGGAAAGCATTTAACATGGTTATTTTTTGAAAACACCACTTACAGTATACTTTGTAGTCTCAGATTATGCTTTCTGAAGTTGAGGAGATTATTGCCAACTATAAGTTATTTATCAACAGTATTACACTTACTTTTTGACACCATTTAAATATGCTGGAGTATGAAATTTGTTTTGATACATAGGGTAAACAGAAATATTAAAGCTCTCTAGTATAGAAAGTTGTTAAAATAAAGCAAAATCCGGAGACTTATGGAAATAACAAGAAACCTCAAAATGACCATCATAAAACAGAATACAGAAGGAAAGCAATACCTATCTTTTCTTGAACAACTTTTTGCTCTCTGAGATTAATTTTGTCTATCTTGTGTTCTTCATAGAAGGCACTGAAGAACCAATGAATTCACAGTTATGAGCATTATTACATTATACAAAATATTCAGGAAAAAAATTGCATTATTTAAAGAACTGTCAGCTTTCATTTCAGTGCTTCAACTATTTAAGTGTACTCTGTTTCTCCATCTCAAAACCTGAAGATTTGTACAAAACTAAATTTAAAAAGCCATCCATACTTAAAGTGATAAATTGTGAAAATATGGAGAAATTTCATGGAGTGGAGGCAGCCACGTTGCCATCTTTCATCCTCAGACCACAGATTTTGCTATTTTTATATATAGGTAGCTAGTCTTTACTTTCAGAGTTAGGGTAAAATATCACTCAACGTAGATTAAGTTGTTAGAAGTATGCATTGTTAAACAACATACTCATTTCTGTGCCTATTAGCTACATTCCAGCAGGCAGCTTTTGCACCCATGCCTTCCAGTCAACTGAAAATTATCCTATTACAAGAAAGAACTTTTCTGCTTTCATTGTCTTTCACAATTTTCAGCTTTCATAGCTTCTCTCCAGCCTTGCTCTTCCCAGCACAACAGTTTATGCAGCCAATGAACGTTTTTAATCCTTTAAAAATTAGGTCAGCTAAGTAGAGTTTGGAGTGAAAAAACTACATTAAAGACACTACAATTAAGTTAGATAACTTCAAACTTATCTCAGAGGTCATGGTTCAGATTATGCACTTGCTGAGTAACACTCAAATTCTGTTGCTTGTATAATTCTAGTAGAAAAGAACCTTCTAGTAGAAAAATGCATTTTAAAAATATACAGAACAGCGCCAACAGCATTGTTCATGCACAAACTGGAAGTCTGCATAATGTGTCATGTCTCTCTAGATCCCCCAAATATCTTATTTAAATGAAATTTTTTCCCCTTTTTTTTTTGGCAGGGATTTATTATAAATAACAAGTTTGCAGGTCAAAGGATTGGTTTCCATCAATTCTTCATTTCACAGCTCTGCGTTTGCACATGTAGTGTAGAAGAATAGCCATAATGAGCAAACTATTTCAAAATCCCAACTAGACTTCTTTTAGTCTACATGATCTCTTTGTAGTTATTTTAAAATTCATTTAGTAAAGTATCTGACTAAATCACATTCATGTCTAATACTTAACATTTGCAACTTCACCAAACCATTAGTTTAGGAATCATGAACATTTTGCTATCTACCAATATATACCAATAACATGATAAAATCCATTAATTAATCCCATCTGTTTAGGCCTCTGAGTATATAAACTTGTTCTGCAACCAAAATGACTTTTAGCATTGCTCTGTTTGCTAACCAAAATATCCTAAACATGCGAAAGGCCAGAATGCAAGAGCTACCCTGAAGCTACATTCAGGTTACTGGCCAGCCATCACAAGTGGCTTACACTTCAAATGACAAAAAGGTCACACAATGCTTGTACTCACAGATCGCTAAAACCAGTACAAATCGTATGAATCATTACTGCTGCCCAGAGCAAAGTTCTCTGAGAACGGAAGGAGGCTGCAGCTTTACCACCTGACTGCAGAAGTCAGGTAAAACATGTTGATAAAAAAAAGCCTACAAAACCTTACTGAGAGTTGAGATGCTGGTTAGCTAGTACCCATTGATCCACTCGGGTGCAAACTAAAGCTAGAGAGAAAGAGGACTGTGTTTTACTCCCCATCATCAAAGTCTCCCCCTCAAGATATCTTCACTATAATTGCAGGTATAACTTAACATCCAGGAAAACCATTCATACTTTTATCTATCTTTGTTGTATAATTTTTGGTGACTTTCTAAAACTAAACATCTGTATTTTGATGCTCCCTTGCCTTGGACACACAGACACAATTTCTGTGCCTTTGATACATGCACTAATATGGTACTTCTTATAAAGGATGAAATTAAACTGTTATAATAATTTGAAAAGTTTTTGTTTGTCCTCTATTCATTGTGTTTTATTATTCTGTTACCTTCCACGTTTGGGCCTGCTTTCAGCATCCTCAGTATTTCCAGTCAAGCTTACAAATCTGTTTCTTTCTCCCTTCTCCCCCTAAAGGTAAGCCCTGAGATACAGTAATTTTATATGCATGCCTGCTTCTCAATGAGCTGCAAGCAGAGGACAAAAGAAATAATTTCATTCCCTACCCCCACATGTGCAAAAATGCAGCCAGGAAAAAAAAAAACAAATTCAGGCCTTTTCACTTCACTAGACAAGACTCAACAAATAAAGCCAGATCTGCTCTGCCAGACTTCTGGCTATTTGAATAGGCAAGCAGTAGCTAAGCTTGAAAAAGCATGTACCACCACACGATCTGAACCGCGCTTTCACTGCTGCCCTTGGTGGAAACGGCTGAAGAAAGATCCAGTGCACAAATGCACAGACAATGGGTGGGAAAAACAGGTGCTGTTTCTGCCTCTGTGCTTTACCAACAATACAACTATACCATAGAAAGAAAGAGAGAGGAAAAAAAAGAGAAGGGGATTGAAGAGAGTCTGGATGAAAACAATGGATTATTTAATGGAGCACAGATTTTGCTGATGCCAAGTGCTTATATATAAAGTTAAAGGCAGATTCCTATTAGAACACCATGCTTCCATATATCATCTCTGATACTTTTTCTGCTGAATTTTGGTGCAGATTATTAATTTGCTTGCTGTGAAGTTGATAAAAAATATTTGAATTAATTTTTTTTTCAATGCCATTTACTTAAAAACACCTTCAGCAATTTTAAAATCTACAGCAGATATTTCAGCTGCTGGTGGACCTTCAGTCTGACTAGTCCACTGAAAAATACCGCAATATGTGTATCAAACCCTGAATCTTACCCTTCCAGCTTGAAATCAAACTGCATTTATGGTGAAAGAAGGGTGACATTCAAGTAATGCCTGGAGCTAGCTTTGTCCTTAAGGACCTATGTTAACAATACCAACACAAAAACTGGTTGTCAAAAAAAACCCCCTAAAAAACGAAGAAGATATCAAGGTGGAATAGCATTTTCACTGATTTTTTTTCAATTTAGAATACTTCTGTAATATGGGCAAAACCAGTCCCTATGCCTCTCTTTTTTGATTTCTGAGACCTCCCACTTCTCCTGAATGATGTGACACAGCTTGTAGTACAAAAAGCAGATATTTTAATCTGTTAACAATGTGAATTACTATAAATACATGCACAAGAACACAGGATGGTCAGTCTGGTCTAGTACCTTTAATTTGTTATACTTTGATGAGCATTGAGGCACTAAGATACTGCTGAAGTGTCCAGATATGGAGAGAAATTGGTGCACCCATGTTTCAGTGAGATGAGGGAAAATTTGTTTCTCAGGATTACAGTTTTATTTATATACACAATTACTAAAAAAAAAAAAAAAATATGAAAGAGCTGAGAGTTCAGTTTTGGTTTGTGTGAAGAACAAGAGGGACCTGCAGCAGCAGCAGCACAGCCTGCAGGTACAAGGAAGTGATGGTTTCCCTCCATATAGCACTTGGAAGCTGGAGTAGTGCCCTGCTTTGGGCTCCACAGTAGAAGAGAAACATGGACACACCTGAGCAAGTAGGTCACAAGGCCACTGAGCTGGCCAGAGGCTGAAGAGGTGGCACACGAGGACAGGCTGAGACAAAGCAGGGATTGCTGAGCCTGAGGAAGAAGGGTTGGGGCATCCTACTGCTGTCTGCCACTCCTTAACCCAAGGGTACAAAGATGACAAGGCCTGGCTAATCTTGGAGGTGGCTCTAGGCTAGGATGAGAGACAAACACAAGCATGAAATGGGAAAAGACAACGATAAAAGCTGTTTGGATCTTCCTTTTAAACCACGTGGGTCATCGAACTACAATATGGTCATGGAGACTTGTGCGATCTCCATCCTCCAAAGTACTCAAAATTTAACTGGGACAAGGCCCTGATATCCTTCTGTCACTGGACCTGCTTTGAGCAGGAGATAGGACTAGAAAAATCTCTGGTGGTCCTTTCCAACTTGCATGACTCGGTGAATTTCACTTCCATATAAACAGGACATTTCCAGTGAAAGCAGCAATATTCTTGATGAATCCTAATCAAGGAACTGAAATCAAAAGACAAGCATTTCAATTTCTGATGATTTCTGTATGCTTTTGCCAAGTACTGATTACTTTCCTTTTGCAAAATAAGTACATGTTTGCCTAACACTATCTCTCTCTGAATCTACCTCATGACTTAAAAACTAGATTTTTAATTCAGGAAGCAAAATTTATTCCAGGTGTTTGTAAGAGCAATTCTCTGTTAAGAATTATTTAGTAACAGACACAACCAGCTTTAATCAGTCTCATTTTTTTTTGTTCCCCTTTTAAATTAATACATTATGCAGGCTTCACCTCTCCGCAAGGTATTTTTATTATCATTATTACATGAAAAACAATCTCTTTGCTTTGTTTCATTCGAAATGCAATATTTTAACTCCAAAAAAGTTTTGTTTCATACTTTCAGTAATATCGTGTGAGGGAAATAGCTACTCCATGGTTTTAAAAAATTGGTTTTAAGTAGGGAAGTAAGTGTTGTATTCTAAGCTTTTTCCTCCACACAACATTTCTTCTGAATAAGCCGAACAGAATAGGATTCTAGAATGTCCAACATCTCTCTTGTTTTCATAAAATGAAAACCTCTTCTCAGGAAAAAGAAAAAAAAAAAAAATCATATAGTAAACAGGGAGAAAGATCTCCAGCATGAATAATAAAGAACATGCCCATGATCGGGGAAAGTGAAATAGCTCCCTCTTCTGTAGTAATTCATAACACAGACCATACCTTTACAAGAAGTAGGATGTTTTGATCCTATGAAACCAGTATCAACTGACTTAAAGAAATTCAAAATCAGTGCATTCAAGCATTTACCATTAAAAAAAAAAAAGGAAAAAACCCCAACCAAACAGCAGTCTAACTTTTTTATCTAATGTTTTAAGTGATAACTGGCTCAAAACTGGGCCTGAAGGGTGTGCTGCTCAACAGCCTTTCATTTGAGACTGCATACTTGTTTAAATTTTGTCTACTATCCAAAAAAGTTAACTGCAGCCTACTAAGCAGCAGCATGTGTGTTTACTTAAGCTTCCTGTAAAAACATTCATATCATTCCAAGAGTGGCTAAATGTTTTCCATCCTCATAGTTCGCATTCCAGCCTTCCCCGCCCCTCCAATTCATTACATGAAAAATATCAGTCCTGAGTCCTGGGCTAAAGAATTTCCTTCCTGGGTTTGAAATACCTAATGCCTCACAGGAAATTTTTTCCCAGAATGTAGCTCTCTGTGTCGGCTATCAGGGTTCAACAATTCAGCATCACATAACAATTTATAAATGTATGCAAGGACTTAGGTGATATAATTTTCTAATGTCACAAGCAACTCTGAAAATATATTCATTTATATCTTGAAACACATAGTTCAGTTCGGCAGCCTTTTGCCTCAGATTTTATTTATGCTGACAACCTGAAACTGCTAAAATATGTATTTTTCCTTTGAAAGTAACTATTATAATCAAAGACTATTTATTGCTGCAGAGTAAAGAACCCTGGGGTATGTCTTTTTTGCAGTGATGCAATCAAAATACATACTTTCTACTCCCAAAATGTGAAGTTAAAACTTTTTGTCTATCATATCTTATCAATTCTAGCAGTTTTTGGTTTAACAGGCATGTATACTCTTCAAATGAATTTTAATGCTGATAAGAACTTTTTTTTGACAATTTTAGGTGGAATGAGACTAAGAAACCACCACCTTGTTGAAGCAGAATCAATTAAGTCTATCAAGAGATGTCCAAATACATTAAGAAGGCCATTTACTTATTTTACTAGGTAAAGATAAACACTAAATTATTGTACATTTGGGGCAAATCTATGAAAACCATTGATGCTGAAAAAAATTAGGAGGATTCATAAGTGAGACATCCTCTGACACATATTCATTAGGATTCTCTGGTTATTTATCCTTTCAGCAGTCTTCCACTGAATTCAACGATGAATCATTGAAAACCATGAAAATGTTATTCCATACTCGTACAGTCTTCCTGAATTTCACTGGCTTGCACTGGCCAGTTTGGTTTCATCATACAACGGTTCAACAGGCTCAGCTGCCTTCTCTAGAACCACTATACTAAATCATGATCTGGCAAACGGAAGCCCAGTTCTCTGCAGTGTGGTGTTTGCATCCCTTAACTGACCTTGATGAAAAGGCTGGTTGGGAGCTCCAGCGCTGCTGCCAAACAATTACTTACATTTCATGCGCTAAGGAGGACTCCGGGCCCACACCCCGTGTCAGGGAACACTGCTCACTACCACTGACTTCATACTGAATGAATCAAATTTCTTTTCACTGGACTCTGCTGCCTGTTTTAACTTAATGAAGTACTAGACATGCTAAAGCAACTGAACTGAATTAGATCTCAGCTAGAGTTTGGATTCCTTCATTGATGAAAATGTTAATTTCTTTTTGTGAAGATAAAGTGTCAGCCATAATGACAGCAAAGTACTGTGGGTCTTATTCATGAAAATCCTCTGAGGGGATTTTGTTTAACACTTAATTTCTCATTCACAGCTTATGCTGGCACCCTGCCATTTGTACCTGAGGGCTCTCTTGCAGAAGGACGTGCTGTGAGATAACCAATTACTGCGTATCAGCTTTCTCTATGAATAGCCTGAGCCTCTGAGAGATGGAAGGGAATAGAAGCAACCACAGACTTTCCTAAGGGACATTTTTGGCATCAATGCAAGTGCTGAACACTTGTATTTATTATCTTGTTTAAAAAAAAAAAATCATACTATTCTAACCAATATTTACTCCCTGTGAACACAGGTATTATTCCAGTTTGCAGATGGTTGTCCACAGATGCAGATGGCCTGAGGGAAAGTGTTATTTCTATCACCTTATCTTTTTTAGTATTATTCACATGCTATTATATATTCACATGGTATATTCCCTCTTTTTTT
>WBMY01010910.1:0-93793 GCA_013397315.1 Donacobius atricapilla | reverse complement strand
AATTCGTTAAAAACGGAATTGATATTTAAACCATAATAATGTAACTTAAGAAGCAAAGTTATTAGCCCAGCAAGCAGGACTGTAAATAGCAGTACTAACTGCAGCTGGTTGCCAATGGATCTGGTTAGCTGCAATGGAACAAGAGCCCCATGAAGAGCTGGTCTGAGCCTATAGAAGGGTGACCACCTATCACAGTTTTGCAGTCCCTTATGGCACTTGAAAAACCCCTTTCTCCCCAGCTGTCTCTCTTAATCTGAAGAAATGTGATTCCTTCCTCATGCTGCAAAAATAAGCCATTGGCTCTAAAACCATGGGGAAAGCACAGAGGCCAGTATGATTGCCTAGGCCCTTAATGAAGAGAAGTCTAGAAAACAAAGGACGAGAAAACAAATGAAACAGATAAATAGATAATAGATTAAATACACAAAGTCAAATCCCAGAGGGCCAACATCACTACAGGAGCTATAGAAGCTATACAGAAGCATCCACCAGAACTTAAAACTAATTCTTTGTGCTGGATCCACAGAAGGGAATGGGCCTGCTTTTCCCAGCTCTCACCAGAGAAAGGAGGTGCATGCCTTAAAAAGCTGTGTCAACTGAAGAGCTTGAGGCCAAGGATTAAAGGTCTTCCCGTCCACACTATTATATCTCAATTATATCTCAGTATGCCTCTGTCTCCAGTTTCATGCCTTTTCTGTGGGAAGGCTTTCTGCCTCTCTCCCGATGGAAACAACCACCTCAAAGTACCCAGTGCCCTGCCTCATACATTGGGTTTTCATTAATACGCCCCATGAACAGCCTATAGGCTTTGGTGCGTCAAGTAACTGGAAAGAAGTGATTTAAGTGGACTTATTGTATCAAGGTGTCTTTCCAAAACGGTTGCGATCACTTTGATGTTTAGTTAAAAAGAGCCCCAAACACCCTCCAAGCCCCCAGCTGTATATCGGGCTCTGGCTGGTAAGCTACAGCCATCACTTGAGTGAACACTGAAAGCTACACGTGAATTGCCATTAGTGCTTTCAGTTATGCAAGCAATTTCCTGAGCAAATCTCTTTTCAGTGAGGCTGAAAATACAACTGCCATGCCCTGAACAAATCAAAAAGACAATCCTAGTCACAACATGCCACAGAGGGAATTTTGTTTTCCTCAACCACTTTCTGCCTTGCTCTAAATCCCATCTTTCTCTTTTGTAATCCAATTCCATTATTTTTTGTCTTATCTTTTTCTTTGCAGCAACCTTTCAGGCACTTAAGGAGTGCTACGTTCACATTCTGACTTCATAGTTTTATTTTAAGTTGAACCAATCCAATTTATTCAGTCAGTCTTCCTAGGATGTGTTTCACAATTTTGGACTGTGCTCTCCAATGCTTTTCAGCTTCCGCCTTTATCAGAGAAGCAATGTACACAAAATAACCGAGTACCTACTATGTCATCCAGGGACACACCGACCCACAGGAAAGAGAGCAAAAAGGATTACTTCAGGTCTTGTGAATTCTCCTCTTGATCTTAATTTCAGTATGGTATTTGCCTTCTCAAGGCCCTGTTAATCCATGTTCAACATGTTCTTTCCCCTTTATCACCAAACCTCTCCTGGAAAGCTGCTATTTAACAATCACTCTGGTTCAGGACTCATGAGGAATCTCCTCCAGGCATGTCATGTTCCACTAAGGGGAAACTGCAGGAGGTTCTTTTAAAACAGATGATCTAGGATAGAATTAAGCCAAACGAGGCAAATGTTATATCTGATAATCATTTATTGGTAATAAAAGGGGTGACGCCCAACTAAAGAAGAGTAGGAAAGACAGAAAAGGAGGAAGGAGAAATAAAAATAATGGGAGGGGGGGTGGGGACGAGGGAGAGGGGAGACGGAGAGAAGAAGAGTGTGTTACCACCAGAACTTTGAGTGTACCATCGATGCCCACATAGTGGGGGTGTGTGCACACTGCCAGCTGAGGAGCCCGCACAGCTCCCGGACAGGCACAGCTCCCACAGCCCTGGGACCGGACACGAGGTGAGTGGGGATTGGGCAGGAGGTCCAGAACCCTGGGCAGGGTTGCAGCAGGGACTGTAGTGATGGGCTGGATTGGCAACACAGGGCTGGAAGCAGGTGGCTTAGGCAAGAACCTGGGCAGGAACGCAGAGGGGCAGGACAGGTGATGGCTGGGGCAGGTGAGGAAGATGGAAATGGTAGGACAAGACACAAGAGGTGGTCAACAGCTGTCCAGCCACCAAAATGGAGAGCGACTGAGCAAGAGCAAGCAAGAAGAGTGAGGGCAGGAAAGAGCCCAGCAGCTTGTGACGCAGTTACTTTCATACCCCCGAGCTCCTCCCAAGGTCTGCTCACTGGCAGGAGATCACTGGCCCAGTTGAACGTTCAACTGCAATCCACTGGTGGAGACCTTTTGCCACCTGATTGGAGAACCTCTGGAGGACACAGTGTCCTTGGTGGTCTCCTGCTGACTGCCTATTCCATGTGAGACATGAAATGGCTGTCAGGCAAAATCTTCCTCGAGACAGGGCTTTCCATCTTCTCCTAGCTGCCTCCTGCAAGTGGCACATGTGCAGCCCTTTCCTCATATACTTCTGGTCAAACAATGTTGACAGAAAAATCAAATTTAATCTGGCTCCTCACAGCAGAGCACGTTGTATTTTCCCTTGTTGAATTTGGTCAGCAGCTTTCTGTCAGTTCTCTACTTTTAAACACGTATGAATTCATACTCTGCCTTCCAAGACACTGGCTGTTCTTTTTAGCTTTTGTCTATAGCTAAAATAAATTTAGCTTTGATCTGAGCTAGTAAAAACATCAAGCAGAGCTGGTAAAGATACTAGGGGATACCAGCTACAGCGCAACTCAAGAGACACTGTCCACAGATTTGAAAACTAAGTCCATATACAAATCCATTGTATTTGCACACTGCATCCATAAATACCCCTGTCCTCCAAGCACCTACCCCTCTGTGTTCCTGTCTTTTCCTCCTCATTGATCTCCCCAGGGAGCTCCAGTGTAAAGCATCAGAAGCGCCTCACTCAGCCTCCCCTTCCAGAAGCAGCAGGCAAGATTGAAGTCAGGGGAGTGACTGTTACCATCTTCCCTAAGTCCAGTAAACCCAAGGCAGGCATTCAGAAAATTATACATTTCAAACCAATCTGGGCATACAATCAACATGGGAACGTGTGTATTGTATAGCACACCTACAGGATATACACCATGGATACACATACAGCAGCATGTTAGGAAGAAGTGAAAAGGGTTTACTGTGGAGAACAGATACAAATCAACTCTGCATAGTAACAGAAAAACCACAATTGCTCCATCTTTTTCTATCATTTAGAAAAGTGTCAACAGCTACTTTTATATAACTTTAGTCTCTACGGTCCTCACAGCCTGGTTTTCTCACTGTGGTAGTAAGAACATCAGGATTTTCTTCATGAGGGAAAGAGAATGTTCTAGTTTGGTCTAAATTTACCATATTCAAAGGCTGAATACATTTGTGTGCTGACATACTGTGCATGTATTATAAGAATCTTTGCACACAAAATTTCTAGTATCTTATATGTGATCTCTGGCAGCAAATTTTTTTTGCAAGTGTAAGCCAAGAAAAAATTTATCCTTATGAAGCTGCTGGAATGTAAACTTATCTAGGGGAACAAATATGTCCTTCAATGAAACTGATTATAAACCAGCCAAGAAATACCTGAATCAGCAGAATTGCAGGTACAGCAGTATTTAGATCAAAGACAGAGAGGAAGAGTCAGAAGTGACTGATACTAATAACCTTTTACTCTGAACAAGCCACAGCCAGGCGAGATCCACAAGCAGTTTTGATTAGAATTTTCTCATCAGTTTCATGGCCCACAAATCCCTGTATCCCTCAACATTCAACCCAAAACATATGACAGAAATATCTTTGACTAATTGTTTTGGTTTGCATATTAAAGAACTTGTATCTGACACACTTAAAGTAAGTTCACACAATTGAAGCTGGCTGCTGGAAGCGGATTCTCTTTCAAATGTAAATAGAAGTCCATTGAGAAATAAATGCATGCTTAAAAACAGTGATAAGCATATAAAATGCTTACTCTATCTTCCTTACTATATATAACACAACACTTATTTCTAAATAGAAATATGGGCATGAACTGGCCCATCAGCAACTAAACTGACTAAGATAGTAGGGGGTTTTCAGGAGGTCCTATTCTTCTTCCTGCTTTAGATCTGATGCATAGTTAAGATTCTAAAATACAAATAATTATTTCCTACATTCTACATTAGTCTCCACAAAAAAGTGAAAAAGTTAATGCAAAAAGAGCTACAGCTGCATCAAGAAATGTGGTATACAAATAAGAGCAAAAAAGCAAAGTATATTCATGATGCAATTACATAATACAACATTTGAAAATAAGTGATTTTTAACTAATCTGCAAAAACTATGTTATTTCTCTGTGGTACATACTCTTGTTGAGACTGTAGAGATGTTAGTGAGAACTAGAAGTCATTCAAAAAAGGAGTGCAAAATGAGGTAAGTTCTTCTTTACAATTATTATTAAATTATTATTTCAAAATCAGCTGCACAGTTTACATTATTTTGCCCATTTATTGAACACATCACTAAAGTACACTGCTTTTTCTCCTTTAATCACCTGCATAGATGAAAATACGACACTTACATAACATCACTGATGCCAGACCTTTGCCACCACTAAATAAGAATTCTGCTTCTCTTTCCTGAACAGGAGGAAATTACAGAAGCAGAAGGATGGAGAAACCAAACTGGAGAGCGTAGGACAGTCAACGCTTCTGCTCATACAGTACACTGCAAAATTCACGTTAAGTTGTGGATATGCAAGGGCAATGAGGTGGTATGCAGAAAAGCATCAAATGGCTGATGATGCATTTTAATTCCTCTTTAGGAAAAAACAGTGCCTGGAATTTACTTCATTGCTCGTAGCTCCATTCCAAGGTACTGCACATCGTTTGCATTAGAATCATTAATATCAAGGGATTGATTTGTCAGCCAGCTTCCCAGCCAGGATGTCATTCTCCCCTGTTCCCACCACCCCTGCAGGTCATGGACAACTCAGTAAGCATCAGCAGCAGAACTTCATCCACAGAAACAATGCTCAGGAAAAAGAGCGAAAAACTGATTTAAAATGGGAAGGTCCACTGACCCATGCAGTTTACCTGGTTAAGAGAACAGAGATGTCAGGTGGCTGGATGGTAGCAGACAAAATAGCATTTTAGATGGAACTAGGTTATCATTAAAATGATATAACTAAAATTCAGGAAAAATCAGTTGTGCGAAGGAAGTAAAAGTTTTTAACTCTCTTCC
This sequence comes from Donacobius atricapilla, assembly GCA_013397315.1. NCBI lineage: Eukaryota > Metazoa > Chordata > Aves > Passeriformes > Mimidae > Donacobius > Donacobius atricapilla. The sequence goes on along the minus strand of WBMY01010910.1, from coordinate 88,463 downwards.
CACGGCATGTCTACCTCCCCAGTTCAGCCTTAGAACAAGCAGAAAACCAGAGAACAGAAATCTAAAGAAGCTGCTTGCCTACTGGGTTAGCAAGCAACAGCTGTATTGAAATGAAAGCAGACAGTACTTATTTCCTACCCTACACACTAAACTCCAAGTAGGAACACTACTAATCTCAGATTTAAGGTTTAAGACACATGAAGCTATCTGACCTTGGAGGTGGGCCAAAAGTCTACAGCTAACACACAAGTCCCTGCTGCCATCAACTCAAACATTACCTTTTTAAAAAAATAATTTTAAGATACACATTTTTAATGTTACATGCCGACAGTCAACATCAAACACTGTTATTTTTTCCTAATGTTCTGCAATTTTCCTAATGTGTGCTTTCAAAGAAAAACGTTAACAGATTCAGAAAGACACATAGGGCTCGTACCTTGAATCAGGTAACACCTTGCTCTCATGTATCTAAATACTTTTATTCAGGCTGCTAATCACAAGGCATAACTGCCTTGAACTTGTTTGATGCCCCAAAACATAACTTTAAGAGATTTGCTGGAACCCTTGATGGTTCATTTCTCAGGGATTTTTTCATTTGTTTTTATTGCAAGATAAATTGTTAAGTCTCAGATGCTGGAAAACTTCTCATCAAATCATCCAAAGGTGCTTCTTGCATACTCATTTTTTTTAAATCTTGGGTGCGAGCATCTGAACTCACTACTGTATTTCAACAGTCCAGTATTTTTTTGATCCTTGAAATAATCCTGAATCTGGATTCCTGGAATTAAACAATTTGCAAAAATTGATCATCATAATCTGTTTTGGTTATATTTGTTTGCTGTGGGTGAGGGAAGGGGGAAACGAGAAGAGGATTCAAGTGTTTCCAGATGTTCTCTGACCACACTGGTACCTAAGTATGCTGAAACTTCAGAAGCACTTGTATTAATTGTTGGTTTCACTTACATAATTTCATTACCCATTGAAAAAACCCACCAAGGCAAATGTGATGCTTTTAAGCTTAAAACTTAGTAAGTTCCTCAAAATACCATTCAGTATCACTGCCCTTCAGATGGCACACTCAAAACTAGATGACTACTATTAAGCATACATCATGCAGCAGCTAACATGACAAACAAATAAGAAGTCAGGTTATTTTTTAATACAACATAATATAGATGACAAAAGGACCTCATTCAAATATTGATTCCACAATTTTATTGAGTCAGTTTTTATCCATTTGTATAATAAAGTGTGATTGCACTCCAAATGTCACTCACCCAAGCAACTTTTATGGACTTAAACAGTTGTAGCTACATTATCTTCTAAAAGTAGAAATATATTATTGCATAGAATTACACAGCCTACTCCAGAGGACCTAATTTGTGTCCTGAGAGCACTGCAGAAGCACTACTGTGGTGTGTTAATGAAGCACCAGCTTATGTTGCAACCTTCAGCAATGAAGGATGGAAGCCTACGCTTGACCCTGTGTTTGCTTCCCACAGTTCTTCATAATTAGCTTATATACATATGTGTATATATATATATACACACATATAAATGCGCATTTAATTCAATTATCTCTTATCTATTTTCTCCAGTCTGGAAGAGGAAAATAGAGACATTTGCCTATCCTCCCCTCATTAGAGGAAAAGAACCCTTTTACAGTATTAAAATGTTGAAAATACTTCCATCAGCCTCTCTCTCTGTACTGCCTTCCCAAGCTAGCTCAGACACCTAGATAATGAGGGATGACAGCACAGGCTCTGTGATACCCATCCTGAGGTGATAACTGAGGATTAACAGCAGTTAACCTGCTTCCAAACAGTGACATTAATTCAGTGCAAATAGCGCAATTCTGTTCAATTCACCAGCAGCTTTTACACATTTTATCAAACACCTTCTTCATATCTAGTGATGTGAATTATGGAGTTAAAGAGCACCTGTAAGAAATCTTTATACTCCTCAGGTTTACCCTAAAAAGCATCTCAGTGAGCTTACTTGGATAGATACTGCAAACCAAGAAGGGCCCTGAGACACATGCAGATATACAATTTTTTTTTTTTTAATCAGAGATGGAATGAGAAAAACTTAAGTGGCAACTCACTGACCACCCATGTCTGCATACTGTGAAGATGGCTCTAGGTCTAGATGAACCATTTCTAAATTTATCTGTTGTTTTTCCCGATGAACAGCTACTCCATAAAATGCGGTTCTAAATGTACATTTATGTATACAATTAAAAATATTTTTCTTAATGTCTCAGTTTGCAAGTCTTCATATTTCCACTTCCAGGCTGGGCAAGCATTTTACTTTATAGTTAGGTTAAATCTTAGTCAGTTCTACCATATACATGTACTTCCACAAATGAAATAATAAAGTTGAAAAACTAATCTATCTCCCAGATAATATCTCTCTTTATAAGTTTTACTGAAATAATTATGTCCAATATCAAACTATGTTGTACAAAGAGATTCTCAGTTGCAACTAAATTACAGTGATGAAGAAGAAAACAAGAATAATTCAATTAAACAGTAATACCTAGTTATAAACATTTTGACCTTCTAACTCCTCCTCTATTTATTAATAAGCTTTAGGCAAAGCTAAGAGAAAAAATAGTAAACAATGCTGATCTTTAACCACCTCTTCCTGTACTCTTTGTGCCAAAAGAGTACTGGGGATTGCTAACATACAGGCGTAGTTAAACCACGCTGATGTTTGTAGCCCTCAGTAATTATTCAGTAACCAGCCAACACCATACCAGGTTCTCCAATCCTCCAAAATCTGAAGTAAACTGAGAATTGCCATGTAAGCACCAGCCATGACAGACCAAAGCCAAATGAGGGTCAATTCCACTCTTACCTTCGCACACGGGGCAGCACTCCCCGGGGACCTTGACGGGGTTCAGGCAGCTCTGCCCGCAGGCCGTGGCCACGCAGTGCGCTTTCCCATTGATGCACTGGCAGAACGTGCAGTCATCGTCACGCCAGCGGTCTCCGTGAGCCTGGATCTGGCCATTGGCATAGCAGCCAGCAGGGTTATTGACTGGATAAAGTGGGTCTGGAATGAGAGCAATTGCAAGGGAATGTCTGTTTTAAATTATGTTTTAATTTTTTATTTTTGTTCTTCAGGACAAGATGGTTCTTGGATCTACTGATTCTTTTTTTGTACCAACATTTCTAAATGACCCACTGGAATGACTCATGTCAGCACTGCAACACTCTTTTACTCTATGAGCAAAGATGAGGCCTCTGCCACATTTGTTGCTGAAACAGGAAGAATGCCTTTAAGCTGCACCTCATCCCAGTTTTGGGGATATATTACCTTTTTGAACAGGGTCAGTTTTCAATTTCATTTCAGTTGAAGTAGTTGTGAAAATAAGGCATTTAAAAATTAAAATGCTTTCTAAATTCTTAACTTTGCACCTTTCATATTTTAAGATGACCTTGCATCTGTAGATAAATGGTTTGACCCAGCCAAAAATCAAATCATATACAAAGAAATGAAGTTAATTTCATCATTCAACTTATGTACAGGATTCTGATTGACAGGGGAATACAGAAAAAGCAGAGAAAAGGCATACAAGGCTTGTGCTACTTGCAATAGCCTTCTATGCAACTCAAAATGCAAAGTTCCTGGCACCCTTAAAAGGTCAGTAGCATCTAAAGCTGTGAATTGAGTCCAGCAAATTACATTTCCTAATGCTGATATAGCCTACTGAACTTTGAGGAAGAACTCCTCCCAGAGTTCAGTCAAGAAGGACTTTTTGTGCCTGTACTACACAACTCACACCAAAATTAGTACTTGCCATTTTAGAATTCTTGGAGAAAAAAAAGGCTTTACATTTCTTGATATTTCTATAGTCAAGTAAATGCTTGTAGGAAGCAACTAATCACCTTGACAACAAATCATGAAATAACAGAAGAAGAGCAGGTACAAAAAATGCCACTTCTTCAACAACTAGAAAAGCATGAATGGGTGGGCTGATATATTCTGCCCATTTCAAATACTTGACCTTGTCAGTTTAGATGTCAGCTTTACCAGCGTTTTTAAAGAGGGAGCAGAGCCACCTTTTTTGTATTTTTTAAAGTGTTTAAAGGAACCAGGGCAATTAATGGAGCCAGCTGTCTAGGCTCACTTAAAAAGTGCCACTAAATCAAGAGCAATTTTTAGTAAAAACCACCATGTATCTTACTATCCAATCATTCAGAACTCAGACTTCCTTCATTTAGTACCATAACCCCATCAGAAGAATACACAACAGAAAGAAGCAAGCCATATACCACCAGGTGGTTTGACGAAAGACCCTGTAACCTGGCATTACTAGGAAAAAAAAAAAAAGGACTACTTAATAATTATATAACATTATCCTTTTTATTCTTACTAAGGACTTGTCTTAAAGAAGAAATTTCCAGTGCAGACTAATACACACCAAGTCATCAATCTGAAATGAAATGTTATCAGGTTTTCTTGCTAGTCTGATTCAAACGTTGTAAAAACGGAGAAATCAAATTTTATTGTGGTATGATGGTATGACAGAACAATTTATTGATAAATAAGAAGGTAGTTGAATATTTAAATCATCAGAGAGGATAAAGGACATATCCAGATCTGCAAGTCCAATGTGTAAAATCAGTATCCATATCTGAATATGACACAGAGGACAGGAAAAGCAGATATATAGATACATTATTTATATATCTATATATATTGTCACAATGATTACATAATACCATATCTTGGAATACTCACATATGAGAAACAATAATAATTATGGGAAATGAACCCAAGAGATTTTATAAGTTCTATAAGGAATATATAGTAGCTCCTACAGAAATTGCTCCAGGAGTGGATCTGCACTTGCTTTGGGGGGGATTCACCACACCAGACATGCCTTCTCTAGACTTTGTCAATCTGTCATTAAATGACAGTATAGGACAGGATTTTTGGTTTTTTTTTTTTTTTTTTTCTTACAGCAGGAAGGCTCTTGTAAGTGTTGGTGCAACTGCACCAGGAAAGACCAAAAATCTAGGATCCTGCCTTCAAGCATAGTCAGCAATGAATGTCTAGGTCAGGTCTTAAACTCAGGGCAAACATGGATTGGTATCTCTCTGGGATACCTACAACATTTGCACTTCAGTTTTTCTACATGTGAACACCATGTATCAACCTGATCTAAACTTACACTAAAATATATAAAATATACATAGAATATTTAAAAATTACAAATACTCTTTAAAAAATTACTTCCTAACTTACCCACCACCAATTTTATTATCCAGATTTTGGGTTTATATCTCTAAAGCTTTCAGTAGTTTGTAATAAAACAAGCCATTTTTCACCAGATCCTATGCTGAGTGAGAAGGTCTAGCTCTTACAGCTGCCTCTATTAGATGCATTTCTATGGGGTACTTTACTTTTTAATTCTCTGCTTGGAATAAAACATGACTTTAATGGATCTTCTGGTTTATTTGCTCCTGCAAAGAACTACAGGAATAATGATATTAAGGAGACTGCAAAGTGTTTGAAATTCACAGTAATTACTAGATTCCTCTCCTCTGAGGAGAAGATTTTGGATTTTCAGGTGACTTCACTTACTGAGAAGATATTCCCATGTCCACATTTAAGCAAAGGGACTAGAAGTGCTTCACAGGCCCTTTGATTACCTGGTGGCCGTAACCTGACCCTCACTGAGTCAAGAGCCAAGTGCACAGCACCACCCCTGTCTTCCTCGACTGGAATACTGGTTGTATTCTGGCAGAAAATGCCTTCAATACTTTCAATCTAAGCGAGAGGGTCAAAGTGAGATTTCCCACAGAGTCCCTTTTAGCAGGACTGCAGGCCTAGTGAGGCTCTGAGCAGAGCAAAGGAGGAAGAGAAGAACATTGACATCGGATTGCTGCCCCATTGCTCTGTTGTAGTTGTAGAGGAAAGCTGTTGTGTGCATTACTCTAGCTGAGCAGAATAAGAAGAAGGTAGCAAAGCAATTGAAACTTGTCTCAGGGCCACAACTACAGCTCTGGAGATGGGTGTCTAAATGTTTGTGCAGAAATTAGAAACAGCTTTTTGTGCTGTTTGTCAAGAAGGCCCCCCAAAAAGCACTGCACACTTAACCATGTCTAAGATGTAGTGTCAAGGTCAGAGAAGCACTGCAAAGAACATGACAGCACATTCAGGCACAGCAAAAATGTAGAAATAAACTGAATTACAGAGAAATCTGCAAACTTCAGAAGAACAAAAACCCTTGTTTGCTCACTTCCATTGAACAGGCAAGTAAAAAAAAAAAAAAAAAGGCAGAATTAAAAGCAGATAGGATCAAAAAGAGACTGTACCTTCACACACTGGGCAGCATTCTCCTTCTGGCACATAGTACCGGTCGCAGTGTAGCTCACCACACTGGGCAGAGAAACAAATAGAGACTCCCCCTTGGCACCGACAAAATCGACAAGCATCCATCCGAAACATGTCCCCATCATAATATTCCATGTTGTTAAATATGCAAGTTGGCTTCACCTCTGGAAGAAAAAAAAAAGAAAAAAAAGTATTTTACATATATTATTAAAACAGGAAATAGTTAAGCTGTAAATGTTGCTACCGACAAAAAACAGATATAAAAGAATTGATTTTTCTTTCATTTGGTAAACTAAATTACAATTTCATTTTAAAAACATAGTATACCTTATTTTCTGTCTCAACAATAGAAGAAAATAAAATGCAGCTCAAAATAACCTTCAGAGCAACTGTCTACAATTAGAAGTCTCAATTAAAAAAATTAAAATCCTGGGAAAAGGCTGCAGTGCTAGTGTTTCTTTGTAGGAGCTAAATATTTCAGTTTCTCAGTTAATCTAAAGCTACTTCAAATATCACCACATGAAACAATATGTTTTTCTGTTTTAAAAAGTCAGTTTCTGATGTTTCTTAAGTGTAATCTTCCTCTCCATAGGACTTGGTACTCAGGCGGATAAATTGCACTAAAGCTATCCATACGATGGGTTCAAAAAAGAAAAGAAAACAAACCCCCAACATTTTGTGACTGCATGATCTGTAATTCAGAACTGAACACTTCTTTTTTGAAGCAACCTGGAGCTGTAACAGCCAGCTCACAACCACACTTCCCACAAAAAAAACCCCAAAAACCTCAATTGTACTAATAGTTAGTTATATGATCACTTTAGTGTTTCAAAAACATGAGATGAGTATTTCTTGTATGCCTCCATCTACAGCAGAGCCTTGACATATAATTAAAGCCAAACTTTGTGGGAAACTAAGAGCCTATCAAAATTTTGAAGTATTTTGAGAAGAACATTGCCCGTTTACTTTGTTAACATTCTAAAAAAAAGGAAAAAATGATGCTAATTAAACTGCTAAAACAGTTTATCAGCTTATTCCCCACTATTATTTTATAACAAAGAAATTTTGTTCCAGATTATGAAGAAGGTCTACACATCATGTATATATCATAAGGTTTTTATAGAGGTTTTGACCTTGCAATTACCCCACATTTATGAACCCACCTCCATCACCATCTACTGCCAGCGAAGTCCACTCAGTTCAGCCAGCCCAACTGATCCCCTCCCTTCCAGGACACTGTGCAGCTCTGTGGCTTAGGGCTGAATCACTGTGATTCAAGACACTGTAGAAAATACACTCTAAATTTATGTTCGACTATAGTATTCCACATTAGTCTTTAGGAAACCATGAATTCACAGTATCATCATTATACTCCTCAATGATTTAAGCCCCCTCCCTCTTCCCTACTTCAGAATAAAATTTTGGCCTCCTATGATACTAGCCCAAAATTTGTCAAAGTAGCCACATTTGTGAAGTACAGCAGTATCTAGCCCACCAGTCTGTTTTTTTAAGAAGCTGTAAAACTAGCAGTCTGAAAAAACAAAGGTTCTGCAAACAGGAAGCTGTTTATTTCAGCAACAATATTAAATACTGCAGGTAAACCCAACACATTTCATTGCATTTGAAGCAAACAGCAAAGAAAAGAAAGGGCAATTATCTATGTTTCTGATTTCTGTAGAACAGATGGTAAACACTATTTACTTTACATATGTAATGTCTGTAATGCCTTGAAAATTGTGCCCACTTTATGCTCAGGTGATTTTTCTTTTGCTTAGTGATCACATGGGAGATGAAATATATTTAAATGAAAAATCAGCATTTGCAGATTCCTTTCAATCCACCCCAACTCTCTTAAATTTTGGAAGCTAGGAACTTTACATCTGAGTTTCTCTTGACAATGACATAGGTTTTCTTCAAAACTCTAAAGCATTTCAAGTACTTCTTTCAACATATGCTTACACTGTGGTCCAGCCTTGAGTCATTTGAAATGGTTGCAAAGCATTAGAGTTGAAACTTGGAGGTATCCTGAGCAATGTTTGATTTTTATATGCCTGTTCTGTCTTCAAGGCGTAACGTAGAAAGCAGCATTAAAAATAAGAGCAAGAGGAGGAAATACCACTGTGTCCGGGAAAACAGCTATGACCTCATCAGAAAGCAATTCACATAAACAAACACTTGAGAAATATTTCAAGTTTATGCAGCTCAAGCTGTTAGTACAAAAACCTTCTCAAAAAGGAAAAGTGCCAACGCAACTCAAAAGGCCTTTAATCCATTTGCTTCTGGCTTCACTGTTTTGATTGCAGCTTTCCAGATTTTTACTGATTCCTCCATAACCAAACAGTAGAGATGAATTCCTGCCTCATTAGAAGTAGAAACATCACCTCCCATTAATTACTGTTATTTTTACATGTCCAAACAAGACTATGCAAGTAACTGCAAATCTTGTAAGGAAACAGCGTGTTTTTTTCCTACAATGAAAACCACTGTAGATTTTCACCACGTGCGTATTTTTACCATCCAGCCTTATGGTAAGTGATAAACTATAAACACCAGACTAAACTATAGACCTAAGCCTATGTATCCAGCTACAAGACAAAGATTACTTTTGTTAGAACCATCTGTAAGACTCCTGTCTTGAAACTGAGTCAAGGCAAAACAAGCACTAAAACAAAGAACTCTAGCTTTCAATACTCCTGGTGGAAGCCTGATGAAAGAGTGAGCAACACAAAGGAAAATTATAATAATGCATTTCTTCCACCACAATATGCTGAAAGATCTTTCAGTTCCCTGGGTTTTTTGTTGTTTTTTAAGTGCCAATTTTATTGCCTTACTGATGTTAAGTATGACAGTCACCAAGGGATAAAAGAACATAAAGCTAACATTCAATAAATGCATCTTTTCCTGAATTCCTTAGTTCATTGTTCTGCCAAAAAAGAAAACTACAAGCAGGATTCTTCAATTCTAAGTGTGTCACAAAGGAATTCAAATTGACAAAACTTCACAGCACAAAGTAGTTAAACATACCTGAGACTCCAAATCCTGTTATGTGATGCAGACTACCCCAACAAAGCAATGGGCAAGAGACGCAGGCCATGGCTTTGTGAACATAAATTCAGCGTCTGATAGCTCTCAGATAACCCAGTAATACCAGATCGATCCAGCCCAAACACTGACACACACATGCCCATCCGTGAAAGAAGCCAGGACAGAAGGCATGGTCCACAGAAAGATACAGGGGTTTTTTGGCAGTGGAAGAACAAATGACATCTCTGCTTCTATGTAAAGTCAAGCATGACTACGATTTACTTGATTTGGCATTAAAGTTCCTGTCACAGAGTTAAAAGAAAGATAGTTCTGACAGAAATTTAGCTCTACAGACCCCATGGCCACAGCCTTTTTATTCTGGGGGTGAGAGCACTTTGGTGGCACTAAACCCCACAGCCTCACACTACACAAACAGTGATCACTTCTCAAACCTTTATCACCAATCTGAACTGCAAAAGGACACAATCTGTTTTATCAAATTAGTTTTCAAAAGTATTTTACCTTCTAGATGTAAATCTAATAAAATACATATTAGTTCTGTGGACTGAACTACTCCAAACTAAAACTTATATTACTGAGTTTTCTGTAGTTTCCTAATACTTATGGTTTTCTTTAACTAGAGTCACAGAACAGCTCAGAAACACATGCAAGTTTTGTAAACCATCCCTTGCAAGGCAGCCCCTCTGCACACGGTTACACCAAACACATGAGATGCTTCAGGGCATCAGCTCTCTGTAGGCAAGTTTGGGCATTTTCTTTTGTAGTATCAGAAATTTCAGCTCTCCAAAACTGGAAGCAAGATTCAAAACAATTTTCCGTGGTATAAGGATTAAAAGGTTCATGATTCCAGGACTTCAGTTATTCCTTCAGTATAAGGAAGTATTTGTACCAGAGCCTTGGAAAGAACTCAGGCAAATGCTGTGAACTTTCTATTAAATGAAAGGGAAGGAAACTGATAAATTTGAATCCTGTATCCAAATAAACAAAATACAGAAAAGCTTTCCATTTTTCAAAAGCTGAGCTAATAGGGAGTTTAAAAAAAGAGAGGGTTGGAATTGGAATTGGCCCATAACAATGTTACAGGACAACTGCATGCTGTTGCTTCCTTGCAAGCATATAAAAACAAGCCAAGTAGAAAAAACTATTTGGATTCTTACTCTTCAGGTTGTACTGCTTAGTTTCCCTAAGCAGCATATTCCTTATTATTGCAGCATTTTATATTGCAGCATATTCCCTATTAACACCATTACAAGACTGCTCACAAAGTCCTTTGGTCTTGCATATTCTAAAAAGGTCATCCGGAAACAGAGAAATCTGAATTAAAATAAAACTGTAACTGTTATTTGTAAACGAATGCATTTATTTATACAATTATTAAAAATACTATTTTGTGGCAACTGTAGTCTGTAAAAGAAATTAAAAGATACTTGGGATGCTGAGAAAACCCAAATTTAGCTTTACCTGATACATCCCTGTCTTAATCTTTTCTTTAAAACCACCAGTAATGAAGGAAATGCAACCTACCTATTAAACAAATCCATGGTTTTATTTACTGTAACAGCAAAAATCATGGAAGGGGTAATTCAGGTTAAACAGGAAGAGTAAACAAATAGAAAGAAAGCTTCCCCTAAGCCTCACTACAATCCTCATTGTCAAGGTCTCGTGTTATACAGTTTTTTTCTATCCTCCAGTATAAGAACTTCTTGCTAAGAGGATTCATCCTCAGGACACCTCAGGGTGTCCCTGCCTACATCCTCTCTTAAAATTAAAATATACACCTTTCTTTCAATTTTAATTTTTCTCCATCAGGTCATGTTTTTTAGTGTTTGATTGTTTCTGTGACTTTCTACAAGGCTATCTCCCCCTTCTTTCTCTTAACTCCTAGAAATTAAGCAGCGCTGCTTTTTAGCATCCTGCATTCCTACTACAGGAAAATACCAGGACAACAAAGGAAGACCTGGGGCCACAGAGGGTGGTGGCTATGCTCTAAAACCCCCAAAACACTGACAGTTTTTCTCGATGAAATTGCCAAACAATCCTTGGAACCATAACACATTCTCCATAACAGAGGAATCTGTTTAAATCCCAGTGGTCTCTGTCAGTCCATCACAGGAGAAAAGACATGTTGTGATCAGGTCAGCCATAGGCATTTTAACAGAGCACAGACATCTGAAACAGTACCACTAATAGGCTGGCACAGCCCATCATGCATCACCAGGACATTTGTGAGAAGCCTCCAGTGCATGAGAGAAGTCAAAAATAGCAGGAGGGGGGGAAAAATCTCCAAACCAGTAACACAAGGCTGTGATCTGGCATTATAACAGGTCTAGTCAAGTCTTCCATGCTTTGAGAAAAATACTGAATTGTCCTCCAAAGTACTGGCAACTTTGTCCAAGTTTAAAAATCCAGCAGTGTCTGAGCCACAACATTACTGAAGATATTAGTCTACCAAGACAATTCACTTTGGCAAAAAACATTACTATTTCACCAAAGTAAACACTAGAAGTATATACTTAAATTTTTTTTTTAAACTTTTAAACCCAGGCAGAACTGCACCATTTGACATTTAATATACTTTGTACATGTTGTATTATTTCACAGAATCTATACAGCATCCTATGTTTCATTAACCCACATGAAATAAGTAAAAAAGATTTTGTCTTTTATTTTAAAAAATAACCTCGTTTTTAAAACTCAGTGTCTACTTCCCACTGAACAACCCTCCCCCTCCTACTAACCACTGTTGAGTTTTGAGTCTGGTTTCACACCCAGCTGTGGTCCTGACAATCTCTACCCCATCTTTTTTATCTATTTATCTACAGCCTATTTTTCTACCAGGAATTTTGGGTTGCCTGGCCTTCAGTTTTCTGTGTTTTCCTTTTCCCTCCTGTTTTAAATGTAGCTGGTAATGACTTGCACTGTTTCACACACTTTTCCCAATTTGACTAGGGCAAGTATAATATAGGCTAAGAGGATCTAAAACATTTGACTTGGTTTAGCAGACTGACCAAGTTTTTCATTATACTAGACCAAATTCTCATATAGTTGTGACTGGTGATTAGCCATGATTTTCAAATACCTTTCAGATGTTCTGACTGAATTAAAAACAATAAAACCCCAAACCAAACCTCAGCCCACAACAACTAAATCCCTCTACCTTTCTTAGTATCAGATTATCTTCCTTTAATGTTGATCTTATTACATACTAAACTATTTGTTATCTTTTGCATCTCACAAGCTGCATTTTGCATCTCTTTTTTTAAAGCAGCTGCCTATTTGAAGTCCATTACAAAAATCTGTGGTTTTGGATGGCCAAAGAGAAATATGCAGTACTGTTCAATTAGTATTAGGACTACTTAGTTCTCTGCTCTGAGACAGCCTGTTACTTGGTTAAATCCTTATTTCTTTAGAGCACATATAAATTAAGCTTAACGAAAGTGCAATAGAGACTGCCAAGATTAATGCAATAAATAATGGGAACTCCATAGTAGATGGCGTATGTGAGGTACTTCACGTAGACTTCATTCCTCCTTCTAAGGTGAGTATTTTCCTTGCTGACCCTATACTCTGCATCAAACCCTTTCAGTACTAATTGATGCTCCCTTTAGAAACAGGCATTCTTATTTCCTTTTAGAAATAGTGGAATGACCTTTATCCTTTTCTGTGCCATGAGATTAATAATGGATCTGCAATTGCTGTGAGGAGCAGTGTGAGTAAAGAGGATTTTTAATCTCTCTTCCAATGCAGTACCACTGTATACAGATTCAAGTGTGAAAATAGCCAGAAGGCACACAGAAAAAAGAAATGCCTCCTTTATGTCAATTTATCTCAAATGAGGAAAAAAAAATTCACAGAAACTGTTATGAGTCACATCCAACTGGTCGTATTGATGTAGGAGATCACTTCTGTACTACCACACAATTATCAGTACAGCCTAAACCAGCAGTATAGAAAGGGTCAAAGTCTTAAGTCCAGCGGAAGGTGTGATTTGACCTTCTCAGGATCAATACCAGGTATTTTCATGCATCCATCAGGTAGTCCCACTTTCAATGGATAGGGCAATGAAAGTCCACACCTCAGCCCCCAGGGAAAATGGATTGGGACTCCACAGCCATCCTTGAAAGATCTGGGCTCTAAAATCACAGCTCACACACGGCCATGGCATAAAGCAGCCTGATCCCCTTGACCTTGAACCATGCTGACACATTGATGACAACCACTCACACAAGTAATATATCATATTTCACAAACCAATCGACAATACTTTTGAAGTAGCAGTTGTTTTCAAGGAAAATTACTGAGAAATGAAAGCCCTGATTGACAGAAGGCAGCAGCTGCAGGATGCCTGGTAAATCTCTCAAATTTCTAAGGCACAGCTCACAGTCAGTATGTGCTCTAAGTGCAACTTACATTCAGGAGATCCGTGCATCAATACCTAATTAGAGAGCAGGCAAGTTTGGATACTCTCTCTTGTTTCCACACACTTGAACTCTTGCTGTACGTGCAGTTTTTAATCTCTTTAGACTCACTTGTTGATGCTTGTAATTTAACGCTGAATCAGTTTTCTTTCCTTACAAGCTCCCCCAGGAGTAAAAGCAGCATACCAGGATTAGCAGACGAAAGTGCTGTTGAATAATATATTTTGTATGGATCACAAGAAACTAGCTTCTGTGAAATGCAGGATTTTTTGGAAGACTGCATATCTTGGGAATATCTCACTCAATTTTCCCCAAATAAGTATCACATAATATCCAGTATTCTCTAGATGAAAAGCAGTTTTCAGGTAAGTGCAAGTGGGGAAACATCACAGCAGTTGGCATAGTCTGCCTTTAAACAAAGCAATACTGACTCACTTTCCCTGAAACAGGGCCGCGGAACCACACAACAGATAAAATCTCTTTGTTTGGTTTCATACAATAAGATGAAATTATTTGCTATAGATTTCCCATGTTGCCTTATTTCCTTTCTATTGACTTCACACTTCTCAGAAATGCGTACATTTGACTACGGATGTAGCTCTTCCCAGAAAACTTTACTACTGAACACCACTGTGCAAATCTCTGATTCTCATATGCAAAATGCAGTGATGTATTTACTTGCATCAATTATACCTCTAGTGATACTATTTTATGGCAGCCCGAGATTTAAATTTAGCAAATTCATACTTCTGTCTCCTTCAGGCTAAAATTGTGTTACATGCATGAACTAGGGCTTGCTCTGATGGTCATCAAGAATATAAGATTAGGAGAAACAGCCAGCCAGTCATCTAAGCACAGATGATTGAAAAAATCATATCACTATTGCATTTTAAATCGCTGTTTGCCAACAGTTCTATAAAGTTGCAAGGTTTAAGTTACAAATTAAACAGTAAAAACCTTTTTCCTGCAAGGAAAAAGGAGCAAAAAGAAATCACAATGTTGCAGCCATCACTGTTGTCTGTGCTCTCATTTTGACATCCGAGGACCAGGCAGGGTATGCTCAGGGATGGCTCAAATACTCAGCCTAAATAAGTCATGACAAGGACCCTGATCATGTCAAAAGGGAACTTTGGATTGATTCCTCTCACCATTTAACAACACCAAATGATTTTACTTACAAAGATGCTTCCCTTCAAAATGAAGGAATCAATGTATATACTTAAACTGACCTTTTCAATTGACTGACCTTTGGAACAAGAATCACATTCTAATGACAGTAAGCATTAATTGTAATAGTGAAATCATTTAAATACAGCAGTGCTTTAAAAAGCACAACTTTATGTCTCTAGTTAGTGTAACAGTTTTATGCAAAACACTCTCATATCTGGATACATTCATGATGTTTAAAATATCCCACAGAACTATTGCAATCTATCTGCAATGTAGTTTTTTTCATCTCACCAATAAGAAAGCTGTTCTCAGGACTTTCTAAATTTTTTTTTTTTTGGTATTAAAAAAATCCCCAAAAAAGCTTGACCTATTGGTCAGTTGATTGGACAGTTACAGACAGGAGCTACTTAACAACAAGCTCCAATTAAATGAAGATACCAGGATCAATTTCCAAGCAGAAATAAATGTTATTTTGATGATTTATAATGTCTAAATAATTATAGAATAAACTATGAGAAGCAGCAGCTTGCATATGATGTGAAGCGTAAGAATACACACAACATAAATCTGAAGCAGGAAAAGAAAGTGTGTTGACTTATTGCTGTATTTATAATCAAATAACAACACCACCACTACAAACTGCAAAAGAAATAACTACTGCAGAAGTTTCTTTTGCCACAGATGATTATGCTTTTCTTAGACAGACTAACCAAAAGCTAGTTTGAGACAGAGCTTCCCCATCAGTTTTATATTAAATTCAGGAAAAACACATGCAAAAGAATAACTGATCTGTCCCCAACAAAGTGAACATACTGCAGAGTCTCTCTATGACATGATTTTGCAGCCATTATTAACTATCCTCTCAACATTGGCCAGTTTTTCTACAACTACAGCAGAGCTCTTTCCTATCCAGTAAAGCCAACCTATCCCTACTGTGAACATATAATTCTGCATCTATCACATTAGCTCAAAATTGCAATAAATATTGCAGAAGTCTGGCCTGCTTTAACATTCTGACCGTCATTAGGGTTATCTAAATATAAAAATTTGATTTTTTGCAGTCTACATACACTAATTTGTAATGGTTTATTTTAAAGTAATGATCAGTATTCTTTTTGATCAGTACTGCTCCTCCCCACTGCCAGTGGAATTATTTAATTATTTTAATTATTTAATGCAATAGATGTTACAATAGCTGGAAAACTACATTAATGTGAGTATGCACATTTCTTTTTTATTCCATCCTCTTGCTTGTTTTCAGAGGTTTTCAAACACAGAAGTAACTAATGAAACTTCTTGGTAATGCTGATTATACAACCACTTACTATCTATAAACTCATTAAATTGCATTTGATTAAAAGACATGCTTTAAAAAGGCATCTGATCCTAATTAGAAGGGATGAAGATAAGGAATTCAGCATCCTCCCAGCAGTTTGTCCCAACAGCTAGCCACCCTCACTGCTGAGAACAGCTTGTCCTAGATCTCACAAATTCAACTCTTCTTACTTTGAAGGCATTTTTTTTAATGAAGCACAGAAATTGATCTAAGCCTATCACTGTAAGATATTTTCTCCATCTGTTACTGATATTGACTGTATCCCCTCTGCACTTCTTAGTATTTCAAAATACTGTAAAAAAACAGAACTGGATATTGAATTCAACTATCAGTTTCACTAAGAACATTCGCCCCCTCCTCTTCATTTTAAACTGACAAAAGTAATGGTAGGGATTTATTATATACATACACACACGTACTAGTTAGTTATTGAATTAAACATTTATCTGGAAGTTCTTGTCACAATTAGTTTTCTAGGAACTTAGAGGTTTCTAGAGGGCTTATTTGTAGTAGCTGTCCCTGAAATAGAAACCACCTAAACATGCTAAAATGCATTTGAAAAAAACCAAATTATAAAGCAATGCAGATCATTTTCTATGACTATTCTGTCTTCTCTACCAATGATATGCCACACAATACAAATGTCACAAACTCATGAGTAGTTTCACAACTGCTTACAGATTATTATTAAAAATATTTATCATCTTCAGGTATGTAACTATTTCTCCTTTCCAAAATGGAGCATCATTAATAACTGCACCTGGAAGTTTGCTTGAAGCACTTTATAATCACATAATACAGTATTAGTTTTAAAAATTTGATTGTTGCATTAATTAACATAATGACAAATGTGATTTTCTAAATAAAGTATTTAACTTTTCTGACTTTTCTGTTTTCTCAGGATTATTTTCTTTTTTTAAAGAGGAACTTATAATTTTGATACTGACCTGGAATATAAGGCCAGTAAGGTATAGAAAGCCTGAGAGGCAAAAAGGAATCTTGATCCAAAAGCAGCTTGGATCTTTGGAGTGAGCTACAGTGCACAAGGCAGTGGTGCCCAGGGCAACAGTGCTAAAGACAGTCTAAATTCACTCTTACAAATGAAAAATGAATCTAACTTCTACTTGGAAACAGGACATGAGGATGCCACAAAAAAAGGTGGGCAATTTAAATAGCTCCATCTCATGCCTGCTACAATAGATATACTGTAATGTTTTCGTAAGCAGTATCCACAAATAACATGGAGGAAGAAGAGAAGGAATTAGCATTGTGGTTTGTAGCTTTGAGACATCATATCAGAAATTTGCTCTTTATTTCCTGCTCAAACTACTAAAATAAATCCTGAATTAAACATTGCATTGAGGTGTCTCACACATGTAAATCAGATTCAGAAATGATACTTCAGCTTAATGAAACAAATATGAAACAAGGGAAGATGAGCAAAAAGTAGGTAAGTTACATTTATACAATCTTACCCAAATAGTGAAAGAATTACTCTAAAAGCTAAGGAATCTGTAACTCTTCCTGATAAAAATTCTTTTATTCATATGGGAATACTTAATTTTTATATATAATATCCCTTTATATGTATTATTATTTTTTTAATCAGCATTTGTGTATTTAACATATTGCTATGTGTAAATAACACAGACCTTCTCCTGGAGAAATCTCTCTCTTTCTCCATTTGCAATGACAATTGTAAAATAAAGGCCATTTCAAATATTTGATACACATACTACTAAGCAAGATCATATATTGCTGGCTAAATATTAATTAATAAATACTGCAACAGCTTGTAATTTTTAATGGTCAGAAATTCTTATGCAATTCTTCAAGAGTATTTTCCCCCTTACCAATAGTCAAATACAGTTTCTTCACAATTCACCATATCATAGCATATATATACAGCTCTATATTATGGAACAGTCCTCAGATAAGAGACACATCATACTAAGTGACAAATTTAAGGTTTTTAAGTATTTTCTAAACATTTAGATTGGGAAGCAAAGAATGATAACAAAATATATTCCTACACTGTCTTATAATTTCTAAAGATTGTACACGTGTGTTAAAAATTATTTTGCAATTGATTCTTAAAGCAAACTCCATAGTCTAACCGGCATGCTTTCACTTACAGTGCTGCCACAAGCAACTGAGATGGGTAACAAAAATTTCACTTCTAGATGGCCACTAGTGTCTGCTACTGGCAAAAGACTATATGAAAGATATGCAGTGAGGGAGTCTTGCTAAAACTAATTCCCTGAGTCACAGAGAAAAGTGCTTCAGAAACTAAAGCAGCATGACAACTTCAAAATGACAGTTTCCCACGTTAGCATCTTCACCTAAACTTCCAGTTACTTCTTACTGAATGACATTCAAGAAAATTAATTCCCTTAGATCCTGACAACATAATAAAAATAACCAAATGCCCAGCATCTCCCAGAGAGACATAAAACCCTTTTCTTCAGGTGCAAGAGAAAGTTTCACGTACCATTGACACATTCAAAGACATCACAGCACTTGCCAGGTGTTCCATCTCCACGTGAGACTATCTGGGGAACGGAGCCTGCCTCGCACATGGGGAAACCACATAGACCAGTGAGACACTCGCATCTGAAACCAAAGAACAGCAAGGAAAACCCCATAAATAAAGGAAGCCACATACAAGGCGAAGGAATAAGCAAGAGAAAAACAGAAAGTCAGAGCACAAGTTACAGCTTTGGCATATTCATGTCTTAGAATCATCTTTTCTTAGCTCAATGATCAGGATATTTTATCAGCATGAAGGATTCTTTTTAACCATCCAAACTCTGTTAGCTGTCAAGCAAACAAAAAGGTGGTAGTGTACAATACCAATGGTGCTCTTCTCCTCTGTGTAAAAATTTGAAAACCGTAATAACTGTGTTCTCCAGACTTGCAAAATAAGGCTTCTCCTCCAATTCTGTCTTGAATAATCAAAATTGATGAAACACTAATAACAGAAATTGCATTCACTCATCAGAAGGGTGTTCTCTCATTAGGAAACCACACCATATCCAGTGTAATCTTGGGAAAAATTAAAGAGAAAGGAAGACCAGAATCATAAAATCTAAGCTGAATAAAAAAAATTGGAAATTCTCTTTTGGTGTTGATGGTGCTGCGGTTTGCAGAGGAGGAAACCAGATAATGTGGGAAGCTAGGTATATTAAATACTGTGGTTAGTTTTGGATCATTCTAAAAGGACTACTTTCTCCATGTAAGTCGTATTTATTTGCTTATTTAAGAAAACAGCCTAACGAACTGGGAGATATAAAATGTGGATAAACAACAGTCATGTTTGCTTCCAGATTCTTTGCTTTATGATTAACGTAACAGTTTAAAAGTCAAACACTTAACACTTCTGATAAGTTTACATTTAACAGAGTTCTTGCCCTGAACAATGGGCACATTGTACGGATAAGCAGCAATGATTCTATCATAGAAGATCCTGTAATTAAGAGTTAAAGAAATAAGAACTCTACTTGTTAATAACTATTTCAAATATTTTAAGTATCCCAAGATAATCCCCCCATTAGACAACCCGTTGGTAAGAAGCAGCATCAGCCCTTAATGCATTTGCTTATTCTTTATGCTCAAAAAGCAAGAAGTTTGATTCTCCTCTGCCATGCATGTCTCCTTAGTTGCCCAACAGCCATTTCATCTCAGATCAGCACACCATGAATGAGGAAGAACCACCCCTCAACAGACAGGTCTTTAATATCTCTCCCATTAACCTCATCAGTGTTAGATAAATTGTTATATATACTCAAAACAAAGTTAGCAAGAAATACAAGTAAAGTCAAGGAATCTCACAGAACCTCTTTTAAACTATTTGAAAAGGATTCTTAAAATACTGCATTACAGAAGCATGTTACTGTAAAGAGACTAAGACCATTTCACGAATAATGTTAAATACATCAAGATAAAGTGAAGCAATTTAACTCTATGTGCATATATATGCTACAGTATAGTAACAGCTTTAAAGAAGGCATTTGAAGGTTTGGTGTTTTTTTTCTTTGTTGCTTTGATTGAGGTTTTGGGTTTTTTTTTTTTTTTTTTTTGGTTGGTTGGTGGGTTTTTTTTTTTTTTTTTGGTTGGTTGGGGGCTTTTTTGTTTGCTTTTAATAATACTATGCTTCCCATAACAGTAAAGGATAATGGACTAAACAAAAAATTAAGAGTACAAAAATCAAAGTTTTATTTATCACACCTTCGCTTGTGACATTGTCTTCTCAACTTATTTGTAAATACAAATACAGAGGGAACCCAATTATTTCCTTTACCATGTGTTGCTTGCCATCAGAGATGTAGAAGGAAGAAAAGGCATTCTGGCTTCTACTACATCAAAAAAGTCAAAGGATTTGTGACAGCAGTTTCCCTTTAAGATAAATAAATTTAAGTAATTTTACAGAATAACTAATATCTCTCATTTTTGCTGTCCCAATAGTACAGGAAGATGGTGGGGGGGGGGAGAAAAAAGATGACATCTAGTAATCAATGAAAAACTAAAATTAGCACTGTCAGGTTCATGGAATTTGGACCTTAACCCATGTAGAAGACTGTTTTGAAAGATGCTTTTCCTTTCTGAGAAGAATGAAACCCAGAAATAACTACCTACATATTACTAATGAAAAAGAAAAAAATCTTTTAAAACATATATGACAGAAAAAAAAGTGCAGACACAATCTGAAAGTGGTATTAACTGAAGTTTCACTTCAATAACCCTATATTCAACATCCTGATGACCTCTGGGAAAACGGGTAGATCAAACTTCTTGAAAATTCAGAAATATTAGCACACATAGGAAAATAGCCGTGGACCTTGATTTTCCAATTTTCATGAGCTGCAATTACCACTCTGAGTTCTACTGCCTTCACAGTAAGCTTTCTCAGAAGTATCTTCTTTCTTTTTGTCTCACATTCCTTGTAACTCATAGAACTGCAATATTAAATGATTAGATTAATAACTTGTACTTTCCCCTTCTCATTTTTTTCCCAGTCAACAGCTTAAAAAAAATCAATACAACCCAAAACTAAACCACAAGAAACTATGAATCACCACTTTAAATAACTTAAGATAGGACAATCTTCCATGAAGAGGGATGAAAGAGACATTTAAAGATTGGTGGGAGCCAACGTTCTTTTCTTCAGAAAAGGCTCCATCCTATTCAGAGTAATGGAAGTTTCACATACTCACAGTGTAAGCAAACAAAACCTCAACACTCCAAGATTTTATAAATTGACTTCCCATTTGGTTAAAACACAATCCATGCATAGGAGAATGTCAAAGCAGAAAATGATCTCAGATGGACTTTTAAATAGTCTGCATTCTTTTCAGCCAGCTCTGCTAGGAAAACCTTTGACCATTGTCCAGGCTATTAGCATGCAAAACATTGTTTTGGAGACAGAAGTCTGTCAGAAAGAAACCCAAGGAATTCTGGTAGCTGAGCATGGCTGTCATGCTGCCCAAACAACATCTGGAAATTCAGAATAAGAGATCACATTCTCAGCAAGAGAGCAAGATGAGCTTTATAGAGCTAGATTTTTCTGAAGTGCTTTCTGGAGCAGAGGGATGGACGGAAGAGAAGTTACAGCTCAGGTCTGTGCTCTGCCACAGGCAACTATCCAACTGTGTGTATCTTGCCCTTGGTAATGGAATATTAAGTTTGAAGATGTTCAGCAGGTCAGTTTGAGTTAAGCCTGTTGACAGTGGCCATGGTCCCTTCTCAGGCTAATTTCTCTAAAATTCAGCTGCTCAGTAAGGCACCACACTGGTCCTGAGGCTGCTCCCCCAGCAACCGTAGCTTGCCTAAGGAAAACAGTCACAGCAGAAGTTGCTGCAAGGAAACCTGCCCCAAGAGAAGACTGCACTGTAGGGCACCTCCTCCCTTCACATGGCTTGCATTGACACCACTGCAACATCAAATGGCATCGTGGCATCCAAAAGTTCTAGCATTAAAGGGAAGGCAGCACTTCAGGTACCAGGAAGTTGGCACCCAGTCTCTGTCCGTGACACACCTTATTAGCAAAGGCTGCAAGGAAACAAGCCTCTTGGCTTATTATTAGCATAATAGCACTCAAGTCAAGCCAAGAACATGTCCTTTTAACAAGGAAGAACAGCCCTGTACCAGAGTACAATGTTACCTCACAAGAGGCCCCAGAAAGACATAAAGAGGAACCAAACAGTAATGCAAGAGCCTGTACAGAACCTGAATACGTAGTGGCATGGCCTGGAAGCAACCAGGAATCCCAAGGAAGGGGCGTGCTGCACTAAAATTTTGCAAATATACAATCAACCTGACTGATAAAAGAAATTAACTCCAGTTCTTCAGGCTAAAAAAACAAACAAGCAAAACCCCGACTCAACACCAAAAAACCACCACCCCAAGAAAAACCCACCACACAACAACAGCAATAATAGAAATTTCAACAATTGAGCAAGGTAAACTTCAGTATATAAAGAAGCAGAAGTCAGAAGATGTACATTAACCAATGCTTTATAGACTGAGGAAGGTGATTCCTTCAGTAATATAAATGGCCTGATTTTTAAAATCAGTTTTTAACTTCTTCAGAAGGTAAGTAAGTTCATTACCAGTTTAGTTTATGTTTGAGGTGTGTTAGTGGTAGGGTTGTTTTGGTTTGATTTTTGTTGTTTGAGGTTTTTTTAAATATAATTGCTTAGCTTTTTTCTTTATGTCCCCAAAGTGCAAAAAGGAAAAGGAATAAGATTAAAAAAATCAAATTGAGTACTTGTAAATGACAACTTTTACTTCAAATCCAATTATCTTGGTTCATTTACTTCTGTTGTTAAACAGATTTAAAGAGAGAAGGGCTTGCTTAGCCTCAGAAAAGCTGTTTTGATGGTAGGATCAAAAGAGTTCTCCAGGCACTAAGCATAATGGCTATGAAAATAAGAACAGGCACCCTGGAAAAAAAGATTTATTATCAGTGAATAGGAGGGTTGAGGCAGGGGTGTACTGATGAGAGGGATATTTATTTTGAGGATCAAAACAAAATTAAAGTCTAAAGCACTGAGACTAGAGAAAAGCATTCCTGAAGCATACATCACATTCCTGTGGAGATTTTATCACAGTCCTTTTTTTTACCCCTTGCAGCAACCTAGTATAATTTGCATTAACATTATTAGCACTTATATTTGTCAGTGTAGTAGATAAAACTTCCGCAGATGTATTAATAATATAAGCGCTTAAGGATACTGTGAAATCAGGAATTTTCAGAAGAGCATTATCAAAGCTTGACAGTGGCAAAGAAAAGTTTAACTGCAAGACCCCAGCTACCACCAAACACATAATATAAGTGATGATGATACAGCAAAATTAAATATTGACATAGTAATGTCATGAAATTATTGAAGAATTATTTCCATGTTATTCACACTTCAATCCACATTGTGAGTTAAGCAGACAGAACAAAGTCACTGCCTGCACTACAGGCAAAGCCAAAGCCATTGGGACACCACCATACATGAATTTCAAGTAGGATTTTCCTAAATCTCCAGTCAGACAGACTGGAGACTTTTTGCTCACAAATTCAGTATCACTATTTCATGCATTTTTGGTTTTAAAGATAGTATTCAGAAAATCAGTAATGAAAATATTAATTTTTTCATAGCAATATTTCAGTATTTTTATTCCAAAGATCAATAATAACTCTCTAAAGAGAGAGAACAGAAAAACTGTGGAAGCTGCATATAACACTTCCTATGAGACTGTTTGCAAATGCTAAAAAGTTTTACATCACTTCTATGTAAAGAGACTCATATGGAAGTTCTTCCTATTTTAATTTTTCAGGGGGTTATTTTTTGAGAAATCAAAGTTAGTGTGCTCCCAAGTAAGAATTCCTTTTTAAAATCTGGGTATTGTTAGAGACACCCAACATAATAGTGAATTTTTCCATGAGCAGAGTAATCTTCATACACAGGGGGCTTTTAAATATTACAAAAGGAAACTATCTAGCTTTTAATTAAAGATACCATAAAAGGGAACTTTTTTTGGTGCATCTTTTGCATATTATTAGCATTAAGAAATTGCAAACAGATGTTAAGCAAGGGAAGTTGTCATAAAAATCAGTATTTACATCAAGTAGATTTCAAGGCTGATGAGGATCTAAAGAGAGTTCATCTGACTAAAAAACTTCATTTCATCCTTGGACTAATATTAAATCAATTCCTCTGTTTCCCTGAGTGCCAAGACAGAAGAAGAGGATAGTCACAAAAGAGTGATGCCAGAGACACAGTAGGCATACAACCAGTGGTCAAGTGCACTGACTTTTCAAGTGTGCTGATTTTTTTCAAGTACACAAATATATGTATAGACCCTTTTGATTTCATCAGTGCAGGAAATAAAATACAACATAAACTAGTTCAACCCTGTATTTTCCTCACATTTTGCCATACCAGCAGGTGCTTTTTTTTCTGTTGATGGTCTCTATGGTTTCTTACCATTGTGTACCTCAGTCACTCTTTTTTGAGATTTATCAGCTTTGCCTTCATAATATAACAAACATTTCAAATCTAAAAATAAGGTACCAGTTAAGATGGTACAAATGTCAGTTTTCTGATATTATGAGAAGCTATTTCTTTTCTTATTCAACGACTATTTAATGAGGAA
The DNA here is from genome assembly GCA_013397315.1 of Donacobius atricapilla. NCBI lineage: Eukaryota > Metazoa > Chordata > Aves > Passeriformes > Mimidae > Donacobius > Donacobius atricapilla. The sequence goes on along the minus strand of WBMY01010910.1, from coordinate 63,500 downwards.
TTATAAATATCTGATCCTCTTACAAATAAAATGCAGTTCCTGAGCACCTCTAGTCAAAAATCACTTACAGATAATTGCTTTATAAGAAATTCTTAAAATTTCATATTCCTGTAACTTCAAACTTTCTTACTCCTGGGTGACATATCTCCTTACAACTAAGCCATCAGAGATGGCTTTGCCATAAGCAAACAAAAACCCCTGAAAACCAACAAAAAAAGCAAACCCCCCCACAAACCTCCCCCAAATTCATTATTGTTTAATTTACTTGACTGCTTAATTTCATGACCAGTCTCTCCTATTTCCAAGAAAAAACCCAACTCCTCAATAATTATTTCATGTTTAGTTTTTCCATGCCATTCCTGCTGTTAAACACCTTTCTTAAATCCCTGAAGACATTTCTGTACAAGTTTAGGAAAGGTAAGAAATAATGATTTGGGTTGGAAAGGAGCCTTTAAAGGTTGTCTAGTTCATTCCCACCCCTGGCAATGATCAGGGACTGCTGCAACTACATCACGTTGTTCAGAGTCCCATTAAACCTGACCTTGAATAAAAATGAAGACCAAAATTTGCTCCAAAATCTAAGTGGTTTTGAGACCGAACAACTCCACTCAACTAATGAGGCCCTTTCTGTGTAGTAGCAACCATGCATGCAAGAACTGTAATGCTTTTGTAGAAACCAGACTGAAATTCACCAACGACATTTCAAAGAACCACAGTGAAAAACAACTTTTCATTTTAAAATGGTCCACGACCTTCAGTTCCACTTTTCAATTATTCAATAATTTGAGAAGGAAGAAAGAAGCAGAATTTGTGGCTGCTGAATTCTGACATGATGTTTCCTGCTATTTTCTAGAGGAAACTCAACTTCACACTCTTCGTACATCCTCTGTAATGTTGATATTATCATCTGCCCCAGGTACCACTGGAAATTGCTGAGGAATTCTCATATCTACTTAGCTTTTAAAATGCAAGCATCCAAATTACAATTCTATTGCTTTATTATGTACATGGGTCTCCCTAGACATCTGTGCACCTGTGAGTCTGAAGACAACAGTCAGACATTGATCTCTGTGATGCAAACAGAAATTTGCCTGTTCAAGTCAGAAATTATTCTCAACTAAATCACTAATTCAATTTCCAAACAAGCTAAAAGCTGATTGAGTAGAAGAAATGAAACAAAACACAGTGGAAGGTCTCAGGAGAAAAATGAAAAGCAATACTCAGTGTGATCAAGGTACACACTAATTGTTAGACTGACAAGTGAAAATAAAATTGAAATGGAAAGACACATCTACCAGCTTATTATAAACTGAAAGAGTTCAAACACTAGCTTGCTTACAAAGAATGGAAACAAATCCAAATTCTATAGACATTAAAACCTCATTCTAATTTCAAGCATAAAACACCACCTAGTAGATACAATTAGGAGTCACTTCAATTTATCTGGCTTAAAATTTCTTTCCAAGTTTCACAGTGGAGGAGTAAATATACCATTAACTCCAAACATGGTCAGATTAGAGTAATACGGATACTTTTCTGTAAAAAGGAAACTGCTTACATTGTTATCACTGATACTTCCTCCCCCAGTGCAAATGGTTTTTTTTTTGTTTTGCTCTTGGGAAATGTGCTTCATCCTTTAGGTGGCATTGTCTTTCAGGTTTTCCAATTCAGTAGTTCCTAGAAGGTGGTGGAAGATCATGGATGTGCATTTTTAACAGATCATGCAGGCACAAAATGCTGATCTTATATAAGATGCAAGCAGGGACCTCTGTATTTTACAATGTCTTACAGCTTCTTCTGCAAAAGATTTACATCCTATTTCTTCTGCAAATGTTCTCATGTTTCCTCTCCTTGTCTGAGGTCTCTGACACTCAGGAGTCAGCCATCGGGCTCCAGAAATGTCCCGTGTTTCAAGAGCTTCTGTTCAAGTTTTACTGAGATAGCTTCAAAGAAACAACCAACCAACACATCATCTTTTCCTCATTTGTGTAATTCAGGAAAATATGGTTGCTGGCCAAAACAACCCACATGGTGATCAATGCCAAGGCAGCAACAACTACCATCACATTGAGAACATATGGGAATTCATGAGGCAGCTGTAGTAGGGAAGAAAGGGAATGCTTGAACTCTGAGTTCAGCAATTCATTACCTCTCCTGGAAGACATCAGGAGAAGTCAGTCATGAAACACGGGTTTCATGTAACCTAGAAAGGTTACACACTATGGACCTGTTATCTTCGTGTTTTGTGGATATTCAGTACAGCGCAGTCTGAAAGCAGGATTGAATATCTCAGCAGACCTGAATGAAGCAAAATGGTTTTCCTGGGAAAAATATTCACCATTTCCTAACTTCTGAGGATTTTAAAGACTAAAATGAAAATGCCTAAACACTTATTTCCAGATATTACGAAACTCCCCAAAAATTGCAGTGTTCTATTCATTAACCATTAAACAAAAGCCTACTGCAAGCCTGAATTGAACATGGGATGGGTTCAGCTGTCATCAGTGTAGAGCTTTCCTTCAATATAAACTTGCCTCTTCGATAAGGAAGTCTCCAATTCAACACCAAGTGTTACTCCACTACAGTACTGATGCACTTGAGATGGCAAAGTGGTCTGCTAGAGTTAAAGTACAGGAAAAACAACCTGAGCAAGTTGGCCAGGATTAGAAACCGGAGTTTCTAAGAAGCTGATGACAGAACTGAAGGCATAAAAAAAGCTTCTGCAGAGTCCTTAATACAGAAATTGGATCCAGCTACTCAGGTTACTCAGAAGTCAATCCCTGAATTGAAGTCTCAGGAAGATACAGGTCTTGGAACAATGATTGGTCTAACCAGTTCCAGCTGAACCTTCCTTCAACAAAAAATTCACAACCACTTTCTCTTGGATACAATTCTTGAGGATTGGATGGGTAGAGGAGAAGGATCTAAAATTCTAGAACAAATACAAGGGAGACCTCTGTATCAGCAAAAGTTGCTTAAGAGAGGTAACTCATACAGGGGAAAAGAGAAAAAAGTTACTCTTGCTGGAAAATCATGACCTCTAAAGAAGGTTGAAGGAATCCAAGTGGTGAATGCCTTATGGAACACCAAAATATTATCACAAAATGCAGGTCTTCCAAAGACAGGAAGGCCTAAGAAAATCTAGACAAATATGAGAACCACAAGGAATGACACAGAGAAGATCATAAACAGCCAAAAAGCTAAGAACAGTGAACAGAAGGGGTGCACAATACCGTTCCTACTAAATGGGATAGGTGCAAAGTTAATCAGGGACTCAGAGGCCATCTCTACAGACGCTGTCAGAATAAAACATTATCTACCTAGCTGTGTACAGATGCTCTCAAATAAAATGCAAATATATTTGATAATAGTTTTAAAGGAAACTTACAACAGTAAACTTCCCAGTTATGATTCTGGTGGCTGACACAGAATGAGAAGAAAAGAACTGTGCTGATTTTTTTGTTGCTGGCATTAGATTGCCTAGACACTGGTGTAACATGAAATACACAACACTGGCTGGCAGGTCTAATGCTGTGACAGGTTGTGGACATAATATGTGATACAATAACAACATGTCCAAGTGCCATAAAAGCAGATAAAGTGAAGTAAAAGCAATTGCCTACTGGACAAAGTCATCTAGGAGGATACAAGATCATGTTGCCATGTGTAGGGACATCTTCCACTAGACCAGGCTGATCAAAGCCCCATGCAAGCTGGCCTTGAACACTTTCAGGGATGAGGCATCTACTGGTTCTCTGGGAAATTTGTTCCAGTGTTTTACCACCCAGATGGTGAAAAATTTCTTCTTCATATCTAATTTGAATCTACCCTCTGTCAGTTCAAAACCATCAACCCTTGGCTTATCACTACACTAATTCTACATAAATTTAGGTGCTCTCTAAAGAGGTGTGATTTTTGCTACAGGACCCCTGTTTCAATTCACTTACACGAAAAGACATGTCTTTTAACATCATCTTTTAACACCATCTTTTAACACATCTACAGGTTTTCTGAAAAATACAAGTGAAACTGCTAATGGTGAATTTCTCAAGTGGCATCTATATTGTGCCTAAGACAGCACAAGTTTTTATTAGAAACAAAAGATTAAAAGTAGCAAAATAGGTAATTTCTTCCTTTGGAATCAAAACCAATTCAGCAATGGTATATACAATTTTTAGAGCTGCATTGCTAATCTAGATTGCTACTTAGCCTTAACACCTTTAGAACTGCTAAATAATGTACACATCTTAAAAATATTTTAGTACAGGACAGACAAAGAGCATTCTCTTAAGAAGATTCTTCGAGTGAAGTACATTTTTGTAGATTTACTCTTCTTCCTACTACGTCATAAATTGAAAGGTAACTAAATATGATAGAAAATTCTAGTCTAGTTCTGTTCCAATTTATATTCTATTTCAATCCAGATATAGCTTAAATTAAACCTAATCTAGAAAACTATTTCCTACTATATCAAGGTATTAGTCATTTTCATGAGCTATATCAAAATAAAAGCATTTAAAAATTGGGGGGAAGAACTGGACTGTTTTCTAAGTAAATCTTTAATGCACACATTTATTACCCCTCTGACCCTCCAATGGGGCTGAGTGGATGATGAAAATGTAAAACAAGATTTTATCATCCAGAGACTTAACACTTGGATTTGCTGACCAAGCACATTTCACTTCTTTACCACACTGCAGATCAAATGGTGGCATTGCCATTCATAGCAGCCCCAAATTGAGACATTTTAGCCACATAGAAGGAAAAAATGACAGGGCAAAGACTATTAAACAAGGAAAAAGGAATTCTATGACTAATTAATTCATGACATTTTTTCAGAGGTTTTCTTCTAAACAATACAAATATAATCCTACTCCTCCATGCTACTTGAGCCAATTGAGAGGTTTGAATTTGTAATGCCATTCAGTTATCTGTAACTAAGTGATAGTGAATTGGTCCAATTCAAAGTGTCTTTGTTTGCTCATCCATCAAGCCCAAACCTTTTGGGCTCCAATCTTGCAAGACTACATCTCTAAAAAGCTTTTAATCACTTTCTTGGCATATGAAATTCATCTGCTCCCATTATGCTCAACTTACACTTGCTTTTTTCTTCTCCTCATCCCATGACATCATTCTTGAAACTGCTTTTTTTAAAGTTAGGACTCAGGTAGAAAATAAAGCGCTGGAAATTTTGATAGATAAACATATATCAATTAATTCTGAACTTTCTCAAATCTAGAACATATTCAGCATTATGGTGTGAGCTTTTTTAAGAAGTATGTGAAGCAAACTTATTATTAGGATTTAGTGAACATACCCCTGGATGCTTCCCTCCTCTCAGAAGAATATTACTATATCCTATATTATCAGCAAGATATTCAAGCCAACATGCATATTCTGCAAGAGTTCCTCTCAGGAGCTAAAGGACAATGATACTGTCTCACTGAGACAGAGTCACTCCCAAAATCTGAGGGACTTGTGGGAAATGCCCTTCAAGGTTAAGTAATTTGGGGAAGGGGACACATTTCCATTTTATAAAGTAAACTCTGTGATACAAAAATAATTAAAAAGTCCTAGTTGGTTTTTCATTTGTTTTGTTTAATGCCAGAATCAATTTAAAAAAAAAAAAAGAAAAGAAAAAAAAGGAGTAGTGACAAAGGAAGACAGAAATTGAAAAGGAAGGCACTCTGATGTTCAAGTTCTTAAGGCAAACTTAGTATCTTCAGAAGACAAAATCAGATTCCAGCAACACTGGTTGCTTCTAGCTGTAATTACATCCTTTAATCCTTAATTCAATCCTGTATTAGTTTTCCCACTATTTTTCTCAGAACTGATAACAAGACAACCAGATTTAATTACTTAGGTTTTGTTCGTTTCAATATTGGTACAGTGCTAACATCTCACTGTTCTCTATGGAGTTTTCTTGGTTATCTGGTTTTATTAAAAGACTGACCAAAAATAGCTGGGGGCAGGAGGGAGTGTGTATGTGAAATATCTCTGAGAACAGAGCACTGAACAAACCTTGAAATTACTAAATCTGTAATAGATGACAGCACAGAAGCAGGGGTATAAAACAGTAGCAAGAAGCAGAGACCTAATAAAGACAAAACTTTCAAATTATTCTGACAAGTGTCACAAAAAAAAAAGATAATCCAAAAATATTTGGTGCAAAGCAATCCAAACAGGCCATAATGCTATGTTGTAAAAATCTTATGAAACATGTACAACACTATGTGAGCAATAAAAATAGAAGCTGTTTGTAATCACTGTCCCATTCCATTTTTCACAGATTAAAAAAAACAAGCAAAGGAAACAGATTTTGATAAAGATTTTTGCACTTGAAAATAAACTCCCAAAGGAATCTGAAAATTTGAAGAAACTTCATTTAAGCAGTAAAAACTGGGAACATCTGAAGAGAACAGATTCTGTAAACTTGATATTGGTCACATTCAACTCTCTAACAGAAGACCACAAACTTACACTAAAAAAACTACAGTAACATTTTCTCTAAGAGCTCTAATACATTTTTTGTTCAACAACCTCCTTGGAGAAGCAAGCATCGTTACCAAGACCAGAGACAGGCTGTTCTAAGCTTTCCTAACATAATAGCTGTTTTCCTGTTTTCCAAACATTTAGCTTTCTTAACATAATTGCTGGAAATTTAAGATACGTGTCTCATAACAGTCTGATGAAAGCTGAAGCAACTGGTATTTTGATGTCGATGCCAAATCAGTATGTTATGTTCTGTTTGAACCACTGCATTAGAAATCAGTGTGACACTAAATGTAACCTCTGAACGCATGAATAAGAATTTATGGTATCAGATGTTTACTGTTCTCACTTTTCCCCTGGCATTGCTCAAGGAGTTTTCATAGTTATGAATATGCATTCAAGAATTTGCTCACAAAAGAAAAGCCAATTTATCATCAGATTTAAGGATCTCCATTTTCCTAGCACATTATGTACAAGAAACATACCAAGAACAAGATGTGAGGCAGAAGTCCATCTGCTCCTACTGTATATGAAATTATCAACTACTTGTTAACCAGCTCAGGGACACGTCATCTCTCCTTAACCAAGGCACTCTCCTTTAATTGCTTTCTGGTTCTGCTTGTATTATGCTTTTATTTCAGTGGCAGGAAATGAAAAAGATGACCATAATTTCTTCACAGAGTTCATAGTCTTAAAAACACAGTTTCATCCAGTGTAAATGACTAAGGTCCATGACCTTATAGAACAATGTCTCTGCTTTTAATAAATTCTTCTCAAATGTACACTCAAAAATTACAATGACACTTCTTTCAAACTTAATTCTAACAAAGAAAAAGAGATGTGATATCCAATTAGGTGGTTCTAAACTGAATCTCAGAAAAGGCAATGTTGATATTTCATCATTCTTAATATTTTATTAAGAAGTTTTGAAATTAGGAAAACCATCCCATTTTCCCACTGTAGACTCATTTATCTATAAATATGCATTTTTTCCCTGAAATTTTGACATGCAGGTCTCACAGAGACCCTTCCGATATAAAGGTATCTCCTCAAATCTGAGAAAACACTGAACCTGAAGTCAAATGGCTCAATTTTCACATTCCAAGTAACTGGACTTTGTTTCCCTTTCTGTTTTCTCTTTTCATACATGCATTTCTCTTTCCTCTAATTTTTTTAAAGCTTTCTTTTCTATTATCCCCATACCTGTGCTCCTTTATTCCCCCCCTTCAAATAAAATCTTTACTTACAGCACATGAATGATGACTATGGCACTGTCTTCCTTAAGAAGCACAGTAGTATGTGAAAATCAAAACAATTAAATATATTTCTAGCAGGCACAAAACACATAAAGCATCTATATGACCATATTGCTGCCAGATCAAGTTTTTCTTCTTTCATTCTCACCCACTCCTTTAAAAAGTGCATTACTGCTTAGGCTGATTTAAGGCAATCCAAATAGGAACCTACATAATAACAACATACAGCAATGTAGACTGAGCCATGAAATTAAAAACATAATGGAGGAGTACAAGACACCTACAATTGTTTCTACCTGCCTGCAGACATACTAGGTTATGCTAACTGTGGAGGTATTTCGCAGTTTTATACATCCAGGAGGGCAGAGGTATTAACACAAAACTCCCTTCAGTCATAAGATCAGATCCTAAGACTCCAGGAGCTAAGTACTCATCTATCTTACCTCTGATCTCTTGTTAAACTCTGATCCCAGGAATGCGCAACAACTGATTTCAAAGAGGTCTCAGGAATTCACAATTATCTATTAATTCACACGCTGTAAGCCTGTTTGTACAATTGGGACCTTTGTGCACTGGAGAAGAGAATACTTGATTCATCACTGACTTGCCACACACGCCGACAAGGGCACTTCAGACTTCAGTCAGTGCTTAGCAAACCAACTTTATTTTTAAATATTCTCAACAAAGTAAAAAGATTCTTTCAAGAACATACTTGCTCTAGGTGTTTTATTTAAGGTCAGTTCCCACATGTGTACTAGAAATAGAAGATATTTCAAACTGGTAATTTTTCCTGAAGTAAATGAAGATTTATTTCCTTCATACTCCTGATAGAAGGAACATTGAATTTATCACTGACGAAGAATAAAGTGGATATTTTTTATTCCCTTCACCCAAGCACTAGAAAAGTCAAACCACAAATTATATTAGACTGCATAAAAATAGAACATAATTTTACTTTTGTGAAACCAAAATAATTTGGCTTATGTATCATTTTTCAATCCAACAAGTTGAAACAAATTTAGAAGTAAAAATGTACCATTAATTTTTCTAATGTATCAATGTTACTAAGTGTTAATCTAAACTCTAAATTTATGAAATATTAATCTGTGACTGCTTCTTTGACTTTATAATCTATCTTTCTGAATACAGTCCTTAGCAGCATTTTATTCTAGTTGTCTTGAACATGCTGAGCTGTATCTGCAACAAAGGCAGTATGATGACTGCGTAAAATCTGCAGACCACTGCACAGTCCCAGCTAGCCAGGTCAGCTCTGAACTAATACATTATTGCAGTTCCTAGGAAGTTTACAGAAAATATGTCAAAGAATAAAGGGAGGATACTAGAATACATACCATGTTCTGGTATACAAAATTCAGAAAACAACTCTGAATTAAATAACCTTTGTAGCATTCACTGAATAAGGATAATAAGAATCAGACTTCTATCAGTATACTACAATTAGAAATGGAACCTGTCAAGTGTAGAAATATATTTTCAAATTTTAAGAGGCATGATTAGTGCAATAAATGGTATTTTCCCTATCTCCTTTTCTGCCATAATTTTATTAAAGGTCATTGATTCTCCATGCAGTAAGAGACTCTCATACATCATGGAAACAACAGTTTCAAAGAAGATGCCACAGTAAATCTGCACCAAAGGATACCCAAAAGAGAACAATCTTGATTATACACTCTTTGTCCTCGTCTACTTTCTGAATTCTTTGCAACTTCTTACTACTTTACACAAGGGGCTGAGAATATGACCATATTGTATGGCTGCAAAGACCTTCCACTAAGTAAGCTGACTAGCTGCTTCTACAAGAAAAAAATTCTTTTTGGTGTAAAAATCTTTTTATTTATGTTAATTTTTGCCTGAATATGTATTTATTTGGCATATTCTTGAATCAGGTTTTGGGAAATTTGTTGTAAAAACATAAACTCAAATAGTGGCACATAACTGTGGAACAAAACCAACTCTAAAATTGTCTTATTCTTTTAATTAGAGTCAATTTTACTTACTGGAACAAAACCAGAAGTAAAATGCAAGCAAGTACTTGAAATTTCTGTTCCCCTACAGTTCCAGAGAGTTCCATCTTTCACTTTTTACAGTGATCTTCCACACACAAAAGATTAGTTTTTTTTTTTTGTCCTTTAACTAGATGAATTTACTAGCATCTCTTCTGTCATCTCCATCACTTAAACCCTTACCAGCAAACACCTTCAAAAGTTAACTTTTGCAAAATTAATTGAATTACCTGAAAGTCAATCTAGAGACACGAACTCCTCATATGATTTTAGCAGAAACCAACTTCATGCACCTTTACCATGACAAATTTTTCTGCTTTAAAAATACAAGATTCTGTATTTCCCTCAGACCGATACAACCTACTTCACATAGCTTTTATTCAGTATCAGCATTTATTGTCACAGAAGTAGGCATTATTATCGTCTGGTATTTACAGTACTTGAATTGCGGAGAACAAGTTGTAAGTACCGAGCCATGACACCAACCTTGTGGGCAGGGTGCAGCAGCCATCGGCCGTCAGCCTGACTTGGGTTTCATAGCTATCCAGGGGGCAAACAACTTGCTGAACAGGAGGACATTCCACTGTGCTGCAATCCACACTGAACACTATGGAGGAAAGGAAGAAGAACATATCTTTTACTCATGCTTTAGAAGCTTTCTGCAAATTACTTCCTCATAAGCAACCACTTTTGCATCAGCCTTTTAAGTCACAAAAATGATCCAATGAATGTGTGCTTGCTAGGTAACGTTATAAAGACTCCCTTTCTCTTTAAGATTCACTTTTAAAATTATTAGGAAGCAACTGAACTGATATCAGTTAATAAAAAAATTTACAGAAGTTAGACAGGCAACCCTACACAGTCATAACAACTGGGAAAAAAGAAGTACCCTAGTTATGACAAATATATATTCCTCACAGCTTTTAAAACAGTAAACAATTAATTGTTTCATTTTTAACTAATTAAAATCTGTTTAAACAGCAAAATACTTACAGGAAAAATACACCATAGATATATTTATATATCTATATGTATACACACATATATGTGTATATACATACACATAGACTATAGCTGTATATCTATCTATATAGATAGATATACACACACATGTGTATGTATCTATATATGTGCATACACTATAGATATATGTATACATATTGATATATGTGTAAAGTACATTTTAAAAGACTATTTTAGTAGGGTGTCTTGTTTGTATACTTATATAGGGCAAAAATAAAATGCAAATTAATGAATCTTTCTGCATTAGTGAGATGAAGAAGTCTACTTAACAAGAAGGACTGACCGACAGTTTTTAGAAAGCAACAAATGTCTAGAAATGCAAAACAAAAAAACCCAAACCAGGCTAAATACAGATTTAATGTTCTAAATCGTAAACACATCTTTCTCTTATTTGGTACTAAATCTTCCATGTAACAAACACTTCCAGCTCAGGTAATATATATCTGCTATGCCTTTTCATAATTATACTAAGAAAGTGCAGAATGAAACACGGTTCCCTCTTTAGGAAATGTGCTACCTTCTGACTGAGCAAGCAGGATGAACAGAATGCTACCAGACTGCAAATTATGCAGTACGATATTCCTGATTACTGATTAAACTTCACTGCAATATTGACACAATCACAGTGGCTTACCGTACTGAAGCAGCTTGACACTGCTACCCACATTTCTTGCAAGAGCTCATAACCTTCCAAGGGCCATTGTTTCTCTTCTTGTCCTACATTTTCCAAGCTTGATCCTCAGTGGTACATAGCAATAACTGACTCTGTTGTCATGAGACATCAGTCTCAGAATTACATGTGCTCTGCCTATCTCCACTGCAGTGGTTACACTGTGATAGTACATGGCTCAAATAATACTGAAAAGCATCCCAGTCTGGCATTTTCAATAATGTACATACTTAAAAAAATTGCAAACAACCACCAAGTTAAGACTACTAAAATAGATTTTTTTTTCTTTATTATTACATAATTAGATAATCCTAAAACACCTGAGGTAGGACAAGACCTCTTAGAGGTTTCCAAGCCAGGCCATATAGATCTGGCTGCCCAAGATTATACCCAGGTGGCTTTTCAGTATCTCCAAGGATGGAGACTCCATTACCTCTCTGGGAAAACTGTGTCAGTGCCCAGTTACCCTCATTGTGAAAAAGTGCTTCCTGACATTCAGAGAGAACTTCCTGTGTTTCTATTTGTGCCTCTTGCCTCTCTGGTCCTATGACTGGGCACCACTGAAAAGAACCTGGCTCTGTTTTTACACCCCCTTCAGGTATTCATACGCATTGATGAGATCTTCCCTGCGCCTTCTCTTCTCCAGGTGGAACAGTCCCACCTCTCTCATAGTTTCCTCACAGGAGAGAGAGGAAGACAGATAAGAAATGAAAAATATTTGAAAAAGGAAAAAAAGTTCCTTTCAGATTTGAACAGGTGTCTCAAACTGGAAAAAGTATTGTCAGAAACTTATAGATAAGCTGAAAATATTCCAAGGTTACAGGACAGTCTGTAATTGGATTCTTCATTTCTTTAAAAGGTATCTCCCAGATTAGCAGTACTACTGTCCTGAAAAATCAGACTGCAAACATTTGCCACAGACTGATTAGTTTTCTTTCCACATCCTTCTGTGACTCCAATAATTAACATGTACATTTAATGAACAGTTTATTATAAACTGTTATTATTTATCTTATTCTAAACTCTTTTTTTGGTCTATCATAGGAACTTTAAGCTTTAAATACAGTTTGACAAATCTGTGTCTTCAAGAACTCATAAATATGTTCCAATTTCCTAGCAGTGATGATTCCCTTAATCAACCTTTGCTTACAAGTCTTCAAGAATTTTCTCATGCACTGAATTTGTATATAGAAGCATCTGAGAGTCAACACTTCTCCCCAAGAATGTAACAGAAACACAGCCACAGTTGCAGGCCCTGACATATCTGCAGTAATGTGCGACCTCCTTTGTAGACTACAAAACCAAAGCTTTTGAAACCACGTGAATAAAACCTTCTAGTAGAGTAACTTAACAAAGTATACTAAGCATATTAAATTCACCTTTACATATTTCAATTACTAAAATGGCTGGCTTTTCAACTAAAACAATGTAAGCTTGGGGCGAGATCTAAATTAATACCTATACATCTAATGGTGAAGAAGCAAGTCAGTATTTGCACTTTTGATGAAACAGTGGCTGAATACAGGCTAATGTTTCAAAAGTTGCAAATTTCGGAGGGTTCAGTACAAGGATACACAGTCTGCTTTTACAGCACGTTAGCATCACATGACATCCTCTTCTTTCTGTTCAGATGTATTTCAAGTGGTGCCTTGTGATCAGTGCAACACAACACAACTACTGTGATAATGGTACTCACACTGTCTGCCATGGGAGAAGCAGAAAGGAAGTATCTGTCCATGACAAGGCATTATCCTTTTTACATTCCATGACACTTCAGAAGATGTTACATACCACCATAGCATTTCTGGACCGCCAATGCAGCTGTGTCACTGCCTGAACCACTTTCTTAACTGCGCCATCCCAGGTATTTCCCAACATGGATCTCCCCATTTGCTGATTTTTTTCCCCCTCCCTCACCTTCACTGTCAACTTAAAAGCCAGCTCATTTCTCCAGCTCCACTAGAAACGTATCTGTAATTCTTCCTCACTCTTTTTGTCCAAGCCTTTCCCACTCCTATCTCAAGTTCTATCAACATAAGCTTTTAACAAATTATCAAATAAAATAATGTAAGTATTATTCCATAAGTAACAGTGAATAAAAGAAAAACATTATCGAATTCTACTTCTTTGAGCTGTGTATAAAAACTTGATTTTGCTGACCCTTGTCCTTAGTGCAAGACTGTATGAGCTCCAGACCTGATTTTCAAGGCTGACGCAGTATCAGGGTGGAGCACAAGCTACTTCCCTGGGCCTCATTACACACTACCTACTAAATTATGCTGCTGATCTCAGACTTTCCATCAAGCCCTGACAGCATAGAATTCCCAAAAGAAGTAAGGCAAACAATAACATTTTCTTTACAATTGTGTTTAAACCAATATTTGGAACGGGAAAAAAAGAGTAATTTTCAGGCCATGCTGGAGATCAGTGAATGAAAGCTCTGCCAAAAAGACTTCTGAAAAAATGACAAATGAGTGGTCTTTTCAACACAGTTATGTCTATCATGACAGACATTTTCCAATGCTTTCCCAAAGATGTCAGAAACTAAAAGATGACACTCTGCACTGCACCATATGCAACAACAAAAGTTAACAAAAAAGGTACAACAAACATCTGTTGGACAACTGCTGAAGTAAACTATTTGGCCTGTGATATTCAGAAGTGACAGCTTGAGTTCCTGTCAACACCTCCAGCAAAATATGTTTTAATTTAGATTTTCACTCAAACTCTTTAAATAAACAAATTTGATTTTAAAAACGTCCTTGTTCATAGTGGTTTAGCACATACACTCCCACAAATCTTGTTTTGGGTTATTTTTATTTTTGCTATTAACACACTATGAAGTTCTGTTTGAGACTGTTCATTCAAACTATCTTCAGGAAAAAAATTTTTGAAAATGCATTTTGAGAAATGTAATCCCCAGCTTAAAACGAAATTCAGTGCACATAGACTAAATTCCCTACTCGTGAATGGACAGTTAGTTATGCACATCTTGTAGGAATAAAAGAGGCTGCTAAATGGAACCAAACCAGGGTTATCTCATCTCTGAGATGTAAAACAATGTGCATGACACACTTGTTCTTGTTGCAGCAGCCCTCGTGTTAGAGGGTAGAAATAAGCCAAGACACAGTTGTTGTGTTTATCACAGCATGAAAAGTGTCTGGGTGTATTCCTCTTTACAGCTCAGCCATCCTGACTCCAACTATTTGCTGACTGTGGCTACAGCAAGTTCCTACTGTAGGTTTCCCTTGCAGCCTCTGGCTGCTGGGTATTTCATCCTAACTATGACTGCATGTATGAGTTTGAAGACTCTGAATGCAGGCTTTTACCCAGCCGGACTGTGACTGCAGACCCAGACTGACCTCAGAGCAGTGATTCTCTCTCCCCAGCCTCCTTCTTTGGGATCCTCACTTTCATAATACTACATAATGAATCCCTCACCAGCTAACCCACTCCCTTTCATCACACTTAGCTTTATTGGCTATAGCTGTGACTCATCAGGGGCAAGACTGTATTGGGTAATTAACACTGCTGTTACTTATCAGGAATGAGGTCACCTCTTTTCCCTTCTATAGTTCTCAGTAGGTGCCACAACTGTGATGAGATGCTTGGTGGAGCAATAGGTAAGAACATTTAAAGCAAATTAATCTGGAGGTTAACAGACATGTATGACTAAGCTACTAAGTTTCTTCAGTATTCATTTTAAGTGAGTAGCAAAGCCTTCGATTGTATTCCTAAAGTAAAAGGGGCAGAAGAGGAAGCGGACCTCAAGATGAAATACATTATTTTTATTCCAGCATTTAGTGTTGAGGAAACACTTTCTATTTTTCTTTCACTAACTCCGCTGCCAATCACAGCACTTGAACATATGCAGTTCTCAGCTGAACGTTCCCAACTCAAATGCCGGAGTAAACTAGGGAGCAGTGATATTTTCTTTAAGGAACAAAAATAAATACAATTTATGCTTTAATTGCACAAGCACTTTATCTTGGCATAAAGCAGCACTGCTGTCATAGGAAAAAGTCCTCCCAGCTCTATTTCCACTAGAAAGCCCTTGCTGTTGCAAAATCCCTATTGAGGCTGGTTAAGCAGACATGGAGGTGCAGGAAGAGTGTTTTGGAAGCATTACTCACAGGACTTAAGTTTTTAGGTCTGTGGCGAATAATGGAAAAATATTTTTTCTCTGTTCAACGTGGTAACTCCATAGACTTGCTGACAAGTTTACTTGCCATAAAACTGATGACATCAGCCCCACAAGAGTCTCTGCATGAACACCAACATCCCAGTCTTTACTCTGCTCTTTACCCATGTTTTTCTAGCAACATGGCATTTCAGTAGTAATTCATATAGTTCAGTTCATCTCTAACTCTTCTTGCCTACAATTCTTCAGGATACCAAGCCAGACTCCAAAGATGCAGGGTTTATTACCAGGTGTGCTGGTTTTGCATTGATTGACATACAGTGAGAAGACACCCACAGAAGTGATTTTTCTAAGAAAAGCTTAGAAAAAAAAACCCAATCAGTGACTAGTTTTGAATATTGACATTTTATTAAAGCACTAGAGAGCTTGACATGCGTCTATGAACACTCCTGTTAAAAACTGAAAAACCCCAGGAGAGGCTCTCTTTCCTTCTGGCCTGGAAAGCGGTAACAAGGCCCCGGTGGGGCTGAAATTCTTTTGTAAGGCCATGCTGATGGACTGTAATATGCTAGAATATCCCTTTAATTCATGGAAGACATGTATGGGGAGATCAAGAGTGTTCAAACTGCAGATATGAGCAAAGGCATTTGTGTTAAAGCAAATAAATGTTGAAGTAGCTGTGATCTTATGAGAAGTTTGAACAGAGAGAGAGATGAGATGAAGACTTCTCCCCAGAGATAAAAATGATCTGAGAGAGAGATGAAGAGAACCTTTGCTTTTGAACTGCTCATCTTTAAAATGGTACCCCATGAGTTTACATGTCCCATAATGCAGCTGTGGGAAGGCTGCGTGAAATGGAAGGGACTTCACAACTGCAGATTCCCGGGTGGCTGTGATTTGTGAGAATTGAAGCCATAAGAGAACTGTTTTTCTTGTGGAGAAGTTTCCACGGCATGGAAAAGGAGATTTCTCTCTCTAAAAGAATTGATGAAAGGCTATTTTTAGAGGTGGTAAACTGACCTAAGTTCTAAGTTTTGTTGGTGCACATTGTTAGTGAGAAAGAAAAGGAGCTTGTGAGGGAGAGGAAAAGTGTTTTGAAGGTTTTATTCCAGTTCTTCTTTTATTTTTTCCCCCCTCTTATAGTTTTGTTAATAAAGCTTTCTTTATACCCTTTAAAGTTTGAGCCTGCTTTGCTTTTTCTCCTAATCCTATCTCACAGCAGAAAAAGAGTAAATAATTCTGGTGGGCACTCAATCCTCCACACCAGGTCTCTCCATTTCTAACCCCTACTTGGAAAGCTCAATGCTTCCCTTAAGTCCTGTTAGTTTCTTTCCTTCTGCAATCTCTTCAAAGCCCCTGCTCTTCTACCCTCCTAACACACAGCTTCATTTTTCCAGTCCCATGTACCTTCACTTCTTAAAACTCCCTACAGCAAAAAATACAAACCACTTCAGAAAACAATACAGACAGAGTTACATAAACTCACTAATGTGACAGAGAATCACAATCCATTTGAAGATTCTGTAAAACTAGCAAGTTGAAAACATCTTTCAAGACATAATTTCCATGGGGAAGTCTGGATGGACTTATTTGCCAACTACAAGATGGGAATTCAAATAATATTTGGGAGGACAAGATCAGAGCTAAAATGTCTTTTGAAAATAATCCAAAGTCAGCAAGACAAAATTCAGTAAAGTCATAATTGAAGTATATAGAAGAAATTAAAATGTACAAATATAACGGTTCAGTAGCAGTCATACTACAGAAAGATCTGGATATCACAGCAGTTCACCAACTAGGAATACCTCTTGCAGAACAGTTACAATCTTATTTTAAGTTTTGCATGAGAAACAGAAGGCAATTATTCTAAAGTATTTAGTGCTGAAGACTCTCCCAGAATATTAGTCTGCTTTTGGATACTACATATTGAAGTGTGGACTAACTGAAAAAAAATTATAGAAGGGAAGCATAACAGAAATTACAGCTAATTCTAGATGAAAGAAGCCCAGGGTTGACAAAATATTCCAGAGCAAAAAATTATAGTAAAGACTTGTTCAACAACTACTCAGGACAGGGTACAAAAAAGTGTGCTTAAATTTCCATACAGATTTGCACTGAGTATTAGGAAAAAAACCCACAAAGAGAAGCACCAGAAGATACAAAGACTGTACAATCTTCTGTGGAAGATTTAAAAAAATGTTAAACAAGCATAGGAAAGGCACAGTTTAAGCACACTTGAAACTGCTTGCTTATAATGATTTGGATTATATAATTCTATATGCTCACTTTCAGTCCTCTGTTTTGACTATTTATCTTGCCAAAGTCTGGCTCAAAGAGTGAATTACATCTTCCACTTCACTTGGAATAATAAATCACAAGAAAGAGTGATTTGTGTTCTCATGAAACAGAAGATGAATAAATACTGAAAATGTTGTACAGTTTTTTAGTATGCCCCTCCATAGTCTTTTTGTTCTGCAGTTTTTAAGGATCAAAACTTGATCATCTCGAGAAATCTTAAAACAAAAATCCTAATTCCCTATCCATGCACAGTGTATTCCTACTATGCAAAATCTCTGTATAATCTAATCTAATCTACATAAAATATGTCACTTGCACTAGTAGCATTCACAGAAATGCAATATTCTCCCTAGGTTACTTTTCCCTTGCTACTCAGTTTAAATTACTGTCTAAAGAAAAAAGGAATTAAAATTTACCATAATATTTTTATCTTTTTTTCCTAATGGGTATTGCCCACATATAATAATTAACTTTCAAGAATAATCAGAAGAATTTAGAGGCTCTATAGGCTTTATGGGATGCAATTATATAGATTATTTTGCTTATCAGACAGAAAAAATTGAAAAATGGGAAAATAAATTGTATCTACTTTTACCTGGCTTGCATTCATAGAGATCACAGCATTCCCCTGGCTTTCCTGATGCCTTAGAAACCAATATATTCAAATAGCCAGGTTGGCAAACCTTCCTCAAGCAGCCTGCAGGATTACACACACAACGGCTTGGGAGTGGACAGCATTCACCAGGAGGTGCATAGCCTTCAATCAAGATGGAATCTTCTGGACATCGAGGAGAAAACTGGACCTCACAGCGGGCCTTGGAGCAATCAGGTTTCTCTTCTGAAAGGGAGAGAAAAATCATCATGCCATGTGTGTCAGTAAAACACTGAGGTTGTAAAGACAAACTCAGATAAGCTCCCTCTCTTCTCCCTCCCTCCAAAACAAAAAAGAAAAGGAAACGGCTGCTGATGAACTGATTAGCAAAAATTATCAAATATCCTTTAAAATCTATAGTATTTGCAAGATGCTAGGTGTCTTACAAAATATTTTATAAAATTTCTAATTCATGTGACGAACCCACACAGCTTCAAGTAGAGCTCTGAATTTACATTCGGCCAGGATGTTAAGAAACAACTTGTCATATCATGTCAGCCCTGATGTTCACACCTATTCCTTCAGTTTCCATTATGGACTGATTTAAATTGATTGATTTATTAACCTGAACTGTGCTCTCACATATTCAAAAAGCAAGTTAAATGTTCAGCAGCTAACATATTTCAATACATTAGCAGAAGAGGATTTTTCCTGTACACGCTGCCAATATTCACATTAGAAATGTTGTTCCTACATACTTCAGTAGCTTGAATACTAAGAGATAAGAGGTTTGACTATGGTGATGATGAGGTTTGTGGATGATCCTTATGCATCTCTTCTAACTCAGGATATTCTATGATTCCTTCTTGTACAAGTACTTCATGCTTTTTCTTACAACCATCAAAATTACTAACCTAAATGTGCTACTAGATAGCATTATAGCTCTTTTCTTACAGTTAAAAATCCTACTATTTCCATCTATCTTTAAAACAGCTTTGACTAGACATGTATTTTGCCTAGAACGTTAAATAATATTTTTAACACCAATGTTTTTTTTAAACTTACCCTTAAGTTTAGATTATTTGCTTTATTAAACACATTGTTCAGACAGAACATTACTGGTTACAAAGGTTCATGGCTGAGAGCTGAATAAATAATAGATAGCATAGTAGCTTCAGTATTATATTGATAGCCTTTAGTTTATGGATATAATAAAAGGCTTGACATTCTAGCTTTCAAAATTATTTTCATTTTCCACCACATGTTTGCTCAACATGCACAGAGAAGCAATAGAACTGTTGCAGTAGCAGCCCTTAAATTACATACTCATGAGAGGCTCTTAATAGACCACTTGTACTCATAATGATCCTTAAATTCCCACTGTTCATTACTTTACATGCCCTAGCATTATGCATCCAGTGATCTTCCAATTTCCATGACTAATAGATAATCCCATTCTCATGCAATCTCTCTCATGAAAATACTTTGAATTTTAAGTATTTTAAAAAGAAGACCTGCTCTTTTTTACTTGACTGTATTCACACACATACATGTATCTATATGAAGATAAGTGTTTCCTTAAGGACTGCTTAGATAATTTAATACAAATAAAATTTGAGCAATGCAATTGGTTAAATACAATAAAAACTATTTTTGACCAATTTGGCTAGCTTTCCAAGAGGTAAGGTTTGTCAGAAACGCACATCAAACTGTTTGAATTCAGACTATTCAGGACTCTAGATGTACAATTTTTGAAGACCAATGCAAAGTCTACTGCTGGAGTTGGTAAGATCATCTAGCAATCATATGAAAACAAGGACATGTCACTATCAACATGTAAGAAGCATCACAAGCAATAGAAGTGAAAATTTAAAATAGAGAACCATGACAAATATTTTTGTACGAAATATTCACTCAGTTTTTTGCAGTTATTTTTGATAGTCTTTTCCACATTAGAGTATTGTGTTCAATGTAGTTAAAGGTTACAGACTGTGACAGGACTCTTAGATAAAGCCAGCACCATTTTCAGAGGAAATGATTTAAACATAACCACCAGGTCCCAAAGATGTATTTATGTTTTAATACCAGGGAATATAACACCAGTAGGTATTTATAAACCAAAGGTGTTCCTCTTAAATCAGTGTCACTATTATTTTTGTACTTCACAATCCCAAAAAATAAACAAACACACAAAGCCCTACTAATAGCTCCCTATTAATACTCGTGTAAATATTGTGCTTCCAAATTACATCTCAAACTACGTACATGTTGAAACACTCCTTTCCCAATATACAAATGCAACTGAGCAACAGGCAAGTCAAATATATTCACCCAAGCTGGATCAACCAATAGACAACTATCTCTCAGCTTCCCAAACTCTAGCCCACAGCACAGTCAAAAGCAGGTTAAGAAACCTTTTGCAGACTATGTCACAGTTTGTTTCTTGATTTAGATGTCATTTTCCTTTATGGAAAGCAGCTACTGACTAAAACAATATGTGGTCAGCAATATATAAAGTGTTTCCTTGAACATAATTGTTATCTAAAACATGAAAATCCAGCAGCTCCAGGTGTAGCATTACTAAATATTAGTTAAAGCTTTAATCAGCTAGTATCCCGCTAGTCTAACTGCTTCCCAAGTCCACAATTCACTGCAATGTAAGATGGAAGGTCAGTTTTAACTGCATTTCAGTAAAAGTTGATGTGGGCTCCTCATTTTGACACCAAGTTTGGATAAAAGACATTACTTCTAAGCAACAATTCAGAAAAGTTTCAAGGTTTTTCTTCTTGGTATCTCAGCAAATGACAAAATTTTCTTTATCTACAGGTTTCATTACACTAAACTAGTACTACCTTTTCATTGCTTTATTGAAGAAGGCATCAAAATTTAATCTGTTCTCAAAATAAATTACAAACATAAATGTCACTGTGTTAGCAGAATTCCTGATTTAATTCCAATCGATACAGCAATTTAAGATTTTATCAAA
The DNA here is from genome assembly GCA_013397315.1 of Donacobius atricapilla. Classification (NCBI taxonomy): domain Eukaryota; kingdom Metazoa; phylum Chordata; class Aves; order Passeriformes; family Mimidae; genus Donacobius; species Donacobius atricapilla. The sequence goes on along the minus strand of WBMY01010910.1, from coordinate 42,018 downwards.
CAAGAACTGTTTAATAGCTCTCTTTTTCCTTTGTTAATGAACACTTCTACCCCTTACAAAAGCAACATTAAAAAAACCATGTAAGAACAAAATAATTAAAAATACACCAACAGCCTCAAAAGTCAGAAAGCAGAGTAATGCCAAGCTGTCTTCCACAAAAAAACCCTGTGAAATCACTCACTAGTTCTATTTCTGCTACTTCTCCCCTTTTACACACCAGACAGACTGTTTCAAAGCAGCTTCTCAGCAGACCAAAGTAGATTCACAAGAGCCTACTGCCTCTCTGTCAAATAGACACGCACACTACAAAGCACCAACCTGTCCCCTGGATGTTTTAAGCTACTGCCTACTACACAAATCATGTTCTTCCCGACCAATGTCTTCACGGTCAAACAATGCATCAGGATTTAAACTCCATTTTGATAATAAACAGAATATAAACAAAATATTTTGTGTGTCCAGGAACTGGAGAACTTAATTTTTCAAAGCACTCTGGTGAACCGAAAGAATTAGGTTTTTAAGGAAAGGGACAACTATACATACATACATATATATGACTTACTATGAAACAAATTAGTACAGCAAATATATACATATTCCTGAATAATACGGCATCTTAGCAAACAGATTACACAGCAAGACATGTGTCACATTGTTCTCATCCATAGTCAATTTCTTCCTCAAGAAGAATTTCATACAACCCTAAGTGCATGTAGAGACAGTAAAATTGCTATAGCTTAAAACTCGATCGCATTTCACTATGTCTTCTTTAAAAAAACCCCTACCATTAATAAGGAGAACAATCACTTTTAAGGCACTCATCCATCAAGCTTCCCATAAAAGTCTGAACTAGTAATCTACAACTCACTCAGAAAAACATAGTTGGCTGCAAGTCCTGCCTTTATGTTCAACAAAGCAGCATTTCAAATAGCTACTCAAAGAACAGAAAATATTGGTTGGTTTTCTGATGAGGTTTCTCTGTGGGACACATTCTCTTTATAGCCTTTCATCAGACACCACCAAAGCTGGAAGCATTCTGGTATCCCTGACATCTCAGCTGCCTGAGCCAACAAAGAATCTCTACAGAGATAAAGGAAGAGTCTGGATCAATCAAGCTTTTGCAAACTATCTACTCTGAGACAGACAGTTTTGTTAAGAAATTCAGAAATGCAGCTAGAAATACAACATTTTTAATAAACTGAACACAACCCAGACAGGAAAACTAACATTTTGGTGCATTCCAAGTAAGACTTCTATCTTTAGAAACAAACTTAATCCCTACTCTAAAAGGCAGTTCTAGAGATAATTTCAAATAAAGTTCTTCAGTTTACCAGTGACTGTATTATGTTTAGATATAAATTACTGCCGGTAGATGTTTTTCATTTCAAAACAAACTTCACTTTTTGTAGGTCTGATGGTTCAGGTTTACTTGTACTTCCCTACAAGCCTGCAAGAAGAACTTGCTGTTATTGAGCACGTGAGAGAGTACACCCTACAATTATTAAAAATAACCTAAGTTACAACGTATAACTGAAAAACAATAGCTGAATAAGATACAATGCACTGTGTGCTTTATTTTTAAAATAGGCATCATTCACTTAAAAAGTTAGGACGTCTCAAAAAAATTTCTCACCGTCATCTCAGAAGTGCACAGGAAAGTTGAGCATCTCAGAAGCTGAGACATAACATTCAAACTGACCTTTCATTTCAACCATAGCATATTTGTTATAAAGTGCATGAAGGGGAGGAGAACAATCTTCAAAGGATATAATAATAAGAAGAAATGGATTGGGGTTTTTTTCTTTCAATTAACTTTGAAAGTGTCTGTCATAAAGCAATAGCCATAAACCCAGAACTTTGTCACAAGGTTTCTCCATATCAAAAACTACAATGCATTTTTAAAACTATACTTCCCATTACTGTACACACGTTATTAGGGGGAAGTGGATGTATAATACCAACTTACTGAAGCACTTATGCTGCAACCATTGCTTTCTTTGAGAGAAGGCAGCTTCTTAACCCTCCTGAAAGGTTTACGCAGTACTCAAACGGGGTACTAGTTAGACATGTTTTTATTAAGACAGTCACTGAATATAGGAAGTCTAGATCTCAGGCATTTTCCATTTCTTTTGTTAAAGTAGAGCAGTTGTAATAAATGTCAACCAAGCCAAACCATACCCCAATCCTCCCCATCTTTGTTGGTACCAAAGCAGCTTGGAAATAAAAAAAAGCTCATAAGAAAAATTAAACACTTTGCTTTCACCTCTGTATCAAATTCTTTTCCTTCATTATGTTTGCATATCTTTGACACACAGAGAAAATACATGTCAAGTTTATTTAATGAGCAAAGCACAGCAGTTAAAACATTGGTTAGTACAATGAAAGGATCTTAGGGTATAATCTGGTATGGGAGAAATAGAGGAGGGGGTGGGAGGACTGTCTCATTCTTCAGGTGAAATGGAACAGATCCATGCATCTCAGGAAACCATTTCAGGGAGGAATTTTATCATTTTGTCAAAATTTCATGTGATGCTCTCAGTCACCATAGAAACGAGGGCAGAATGCTTTACTGGAGGAGATGGCTGAAGAGAAATTGGTGTTTCTCAGGTCCAAATGTTTCCATTGAGATATCTATATGGTTCAACAGTTGATTCTTTAAAACCAAAATTTTAATACATATGCATATGGATATACACAGATGTGTATGTACACAGAGATGGAGGGAATACTTTTTTTTCCTGTTAGGTCCATATAGAGAACACAGAACAAAAAGCACTGAAATAGCAAGCTTCATATTTCATTTTTCTGAGCAGTTCAGAATAGGATATGGTTTATAAAGATGAACATTTTGCATGACTAGACAAAGCAATGCACTACAGTTGGCACACATGCTTTGAAAGCACACGTTCAGCTTTGCATTTTTGTTTCACTGTAAACCATTTTTGTGCAATCTTGCCTCAAACGCTGTCACTTCTATTGTGGAGTCTTACAGTCATCATTGAGATACATTCCAAACAACAGGCATACTGCACTGTTATACAGTGGCAGGAAGGAAATATTAAAAGGATTAGGGATAAACAAGAAAAATGATTACCTAGCTGAAGCAGTCAGACAGACAGGGATCGATACTGGAATGCAAAATACCCAAAAGGATTTTCAAGAATCAAAAGGGCAGTTATAGTACATTAAAAAATGAGATTAACTTACACATACAATATGCACAGTACTGTATACGGACGAACTGCTACAAATAAAGGGAACTAGAACCTGACCTTTTACCTAAAACTGAACTTTATTTAAAATCCATTCTATTTTCTAAACGAGTCTTGCTATGCTTCCCAGCATTCTGGTGCCCCACGTGTTATGTACTACACAGTGGAGCAATCTGTCTTACCCACATTATAGCTTAATCTTCTTGTAATATAACAGCCTGGAACCAACCTGGGTTAAAAAAAGTGACACACAAAGACAGTCACAGATACCCAGATTTAAGAAACGTGCATTCATTGATACATGTCTTTGCAACACAGTATTCACTAAAAATTTGCCAAAGCTTTTTCATTTTGAGGATTAAATAACCAGGAAAAGGCTTATATCACTCGAGACAGCTACAGTCAAGGAAGACAATAATCCCCTTTGGGTAAATAGCAAAGCTATCACAATTTTGTAATTCCATTTCCTGAACTAGCTTCTTTTCCTGTACTGGAAATATGAAAAAGAAAAGTGGTAATTCAAAACAAACAAACAAACATACCCCAAAAAACACCACACCAGAATCACAAACAATCCTGACCTCAACTGATGTCTTGCAAAGGAAGTTAACAGACTCAATGAGGAGTTTTGTCAAACACCTGCATCTCAATGGAAATGCAAGTTCTATAAAACCAATCATGTTTGTGGCAGTAATTGCATTTGGGTTCAGACCTCCCAGTTCACAACATTCCTCTGTTATGCCTAGAAAAAAATCAGGTCTTGAAAACTCAAAAGAAATTTTACTTTTCCTCCATTTCATTCAAAACCTGCTTTCAACAAATGCGTATTAGCTTGACACCAACAAGTTAATCCAAATCAATAATGGATGACATCACCTGACAGAACTGCACATGGAAGACTGAGGCTAGCCCACTGCACAGAACATGGGAAGCTGAGCCATCCCTGGGACAGGACGCCTTTCTACTGCTAACTGCACTGCTTTCAGTAGAAATAAAGCGCCTTTAAACTTCAGTAGTGAAAATCCTTCAGAAGTTAGTTGCAGAAGTGATCAGACAGCTGTCAAATTTACAGCTGTGTTGCCTCTATTGTAAAATAACATTTAAAAATGTGTTCAATATTGTCATGGCTGCAATAACATGGTACTTTGTAATTTCTTTATATAAGAGAGCCTATTATGCTGGATGAAGGTATTACTACTATTGCTCAATCTTTATATCGGCAAATCAACTGAATTTCAAAGAAAGAGTATGCAAACAGTAATGAGATGGTTTCAGCTATAGAGTTAGGACTTTGAAGAATGCCAAATCATTCTGGGAATAAAGCAAAAATGTAAATACTAGATTTATAATCAGTATAAACTGCATATACTTTGATGACTTACAAAAATGTACAGCAGTAGTAGATTTACTTAAAGCAGAAAGTATTATCTATCGCAACAATATATTCAGCTGCAAAACCAAAGGTAATGTTAAATGAGTACCAAAATAATGATAAAGCACAACTATTTGGAACAATTCTGACTAACACAGCTTAAGAAAACAATATGAGCCCAGCCCTGGAGAAATAATCACAAGTATTCACTGAAGGAGAAGCACCATAATGCACAGTTTGATGTGACAAGGAGAAAGGGCTTTGAATTTGAGGACACACCATATACCTCCCAAAGGACAAACCTCTGGAGGCGGCTCAGGATATAAGGAGCATCAAACTATTTACCACATAATCACACTCACACTAAGTTTCAAATTACTCTTTGCTTCTTACTCAAAGTCTAAAAACATAAGCAGAACAAGGACTTAGAAAACACTTGCATTTGAGATAAATGCAAATTATAATGAAAATACATATATGAGTTTACAATGAATAAGAATTCACATATGTATGAAGCTAGCAATTGAGACTGAACAGCAGGAAGGGCAATCCATTTTCTAGAGCTGATTAACAAAAGCAACAGAGTTGTAAATATGAACTTAGAAATTAGGGGTTTGATATTCAAAGAAATGTAATTTTTGTTGTTAGCGAAATTGAATCAACGTCTTGTCAGCCCCTCAGTGCTTTCCTTTGTTAATACAAATAAATTTAAGGTATGTGATTTCTTTTAGTTCTCTCTGATAACTGCTAATGTTAAAAAGCCCCACCAAAACCCACAACCCCAAGCCCACGCATGATGCAGTTCGTCACACACACATAAACACACACTCACACTTTGATCAGAAGGCATGAACTAAAACTGATTAATTTAAAAAGGTCGGACTCCATTATATAGTATTTCTACAAAGGGATTGGGGGAGAAGGTTGACACCTCTCCTCATCCCATTGGTGAAGACAACTGTCCGTCAGCTGTCCATATCTCTAAGAAGAAGAATGAAAACTTTCCTTGAAACTACAATAACACTGGCCAGTGTTGACAGACCAGAGCGTGAGAAAGAACCCAAAACATGAAACTGTGAAACAGAAGAGAAGGCTGAAAAAATCAGGGCGACACACGCACAGTAAAAGAAGAACCTAAATGCTTTACAACACTTCTGGCAAGTAAACTTCAGTATGCAAACTAATTTTCCCCGTTATTAAGTTCGAAGAACCTGTCTCTTACCAGCTTAACCTCTGTATGTTTCTTAGAGGCTTAACCACGTGTTTCTAGAACTCTTTCACAAAAACACTCAAGATGCATAATACTAGGAAAATCAACCCCGTTCAACATTTTGGTCTTCTCTTTACTAACCTAAGATATCAAAGTAGTCATAAACTACAAAGAGAAGCAGAGTTTCCTTCCTTTAGGCAAACAGCAAATGAATGCTTTCAGTGCGAAGGCCAACGCCATTTCAAGCTGTTTTCACACTCCAACCACTATGGTTCATCTCTCTTGATTTCTGACTTAGTGTCTTCCTAAGCCCTTCAAAATAACCTCTATAATTTAGAATTTAAACACATTTTTATTGTACAAGATTTTCCATACAACCAGAGATCTTCTCAAATTCTTGATTTTTTTCCTTCATTTCTTCTTAAACATTAATATTTCTGTTAAGTTTGTCTCCCCAGAATGAGTTTTAATGCCAACTAAACTGCTCTTTTGTTAGTCATCAGTTACCAAACCCGCATCATTATTCAACAACATTCCCATGCACTACTTAGGACAACAGAAAAAAACTCTACCTATAATAAGAAATATGACAGCAAAGCAAAAAGGGGCCATTATAATTTTATGATAAATCTGTACTGACAGAAATAATTCTGAAGTAGAAATTCTTGGTGTCTCGCAGTGAAGAAATTCTACAAACTTTTTACAACATTTCCAAATAGAAGCGAAATTGTCAACCTGAAGGAATTTAAACAGCTCAGTCCTCCAGCAAAAATAGATATTGGTTCTTACCAGATTTATTTTTGCTGAGAAATTACACTAAAAAAACCTCTAGTTAAGAGCATTTCACTGAACACAGAAATGGTGGATGTTTCACATAAAACATTATATTTTCTCCAAAGGCAAATTCTAATAAACTGCCATATATGACACTTCAAATGCAAAATGCAAAAATAAGCAGTTTATCAGAAGACTCTAATGTAAAAGAAGCTAAAGCACTCTGTTCTTGAAGACAACTTTCTTATATTCCATGTAAAAATATGGAATGAATAAGTAAATATAATAGAAACTGTGCTTTCTTGACTCCAGAGAACATTTGTACTAGGCAAAATAAAATTAAATACAGCATCTAAAAATAACACAAGGAATTCCATTGAATTTCAGGCTCCTGCTTGCAATACCTGTTTTCAGTGCTAGTTTGAATGGGTTTCTGCATTTTTATAACTATCATTCACACAAATACAAAAGGAAAAACAAAATATCTACTGGGAAAAAACCAAAAAGAAAAAAGAAGCAAAAGTAATTTTAATTTCATTCTAAGATCCAGACAGTTTAAGCTTGCGAAGACAGCTACCCAACTGCTTGACCAAAGGTTTTTGAGAACTGTTTGGAAAAATAAACAGACACCTGGAAATTTGAGAATCATCTCACTCATCCCGCTTTTCTAACCAGAAACACCTACACACTTCAGGAGCGGGGTGGGGGGTGGCAGATCTGCAATACATACGCACATGGATTCATAACCAGCCCTCACACACAGTAAGACCACAAGGAATCACAGTATGAGAAGTTTGTTCTGTTCTCCGTACTGCTGCACAAAATGTAAGAAGCCAGATTACTTTTAAGACAAACTGAGAATCATGCAATAGCCACAGTCTTTATTCCTCAGATCTTCACTAAACAAGTGCCTTCACAGGACCACGCAGGTACATAAATAAAATATTTGACAATACCAATTAAACACAGCTTCAAGTCCACCATTAAATGCTACTAGATATCACCACCCTCTTGCAGCATCTCTTATTCTACCGTAAAGCAGCAACATCCTACAGAGGGAATTAAATGTCAAAACTACAAAAAAGCAGAAAGAGTTTACACAGTACTGAGCTTCTGTTAACACTAGCACAAGTATTTTGCTGACTTCAGTAGCCATTAAACTTGGACCCCTCTGTTTCAAACTGGATGAAAGCCAACACTTTGTATTACAAACAAAAGACAGCAAGTCTGGAAAAAGACCAACAATCCTATGCCAAATATATAAAAATAATCTCTTAATTTCAGAATGCTGTTGGCTGCAATGTTTAATTAGTTTCAGTTTCTGATCTAATTTGAAGCATACAGTTGTGCATTAACTACCTGGGAAGTTTTTTTCCAAGAGCCGCTTAAAGGGGAATCATCTAGAGGATTGCAATCATGGCAATCTGTTTTTTTCCCAAGTGTATTTGTTTAATTTTTTTTCTTTTAATCATAACTACCAAAAAGTATCACAAATCATCCTGGCTCAGACATTTTTTCTGATTCTTCACCCTCTGCTTTTCTTACTCTTTCTTCTTCATTGACCTTTCCTCTTAAGTTATCTACTTATTGTTTATGTCCTCTTTAAAGCAAACCTCAAATACTATTTATTTCACATCTTTTCTAAACTGTCTTTCCTATTATACATCTCCATCAGTACAATACACAGCAATGTACTTGTTTTGTGTAAAAATCTACCTTAATACAAAATACTACTTTCTCTTAAGCACATGCGGAAAAGCATATTTGTGGCATTTTGTACAGCAACTTCCATGACACAACTGAAAAAAGAACCAACTAGGAAATTCAGATGTAGAAGTTTTAGATTAGCACAATCTCTTTGGGCATTTTGGCTAAGCCTTGAATGCAGATTAAATTTACAAGCACTAAAATGCTGGTTACATACCACTATGGAACATGGAAGAAGCTACTACCAGGAAACTGCAGATACAGTTGCACTTCCCAAGTGAAGCAAATCAGTATTATTTCCAGCAAGATTCCCATGATGACACCTATTGCACGAATCTGGGATTCAGTCACGTCCAAAGCCATTCCATTTTTAGATCGAACCCAGTACAGTGCACGGCACAGGAGACAATCAGTGTACATTAATCCTACATATACAGATTTCCAGCATACATCACAGTGTATGTGGTTCTGTGACCAGAGACAAGGCATACGGGCTTACTAATAAATTCGTTAAGTATGAAGATGGCACGTTATCCACAAAACCTGTTGGCATCTTTAAAACAGTCAAGAGAGCAATGTTGTATTTGGTGAGGACAGACTCTTTGTCAAACCTGGAAAAACTCTAGGACTGGGAAGACAGCAAATGGAATTCTGAACAATATCTACTGAGTGCCCCAAGGAAGGGAAGGGCTCTGTACACTCTCATGCTACAATGACAGTGGATTCTACCTCACAAACACACCCTGGAAGGCAACGTGAGCAGCAAGACCAGAATTTTAATTGAGAGCTATTGTGAACAAAATAAAAAGTTCTGAGTGCTTGAAACAGACTATTGAAAATAGAAGAAAGGAGCTGAGGTTACCAGCAAACACTAAGAAATTTTTTTTCTCAAAAGATGCAATGATCCTTACAACCATGATACTGCACTGATCCTATAAACTCACACAATACATTCAAGAAATCCCAAACATGTAAAAATATTCCTTCATGTAGGTCAAGCATTGCACAAGTGAGCAAAGCCTAAGCAGTGCTAACCAGGAAAGCCTGTTGACATTCAACAAGGTAACGGCAGACAGCAAAAGCCACCAAAAAGCCTTATCAAATACCACAGCCACTGATGCTTACACATCTCAAAGCCAGGATTTAATTGTTTTCCCCTATTTGGCTGGAAAAAAGACAGCAGCAATAATAAAATCTAGAATTACATGATGAGGTATCGCATATGTCACTTAAGATATCTCCTCCACAATACACCTCAGTGAACAGCAGTCCTCACAGTAAAGCAGCAGCAACAGAACTAAATAAGAAAAAATGAAAAAAAACAGGTCTTCAGTTAAAGCAGTTGTAGATGCTAACTGCAAACTAAGGCAACATTAATAAGTTAAGTTTTAAAGGAGACTTTTCAGTAGCATAACTCAAAATTCACTTTTTTTCAAAAAAAATAATAAGGTGCAAAACGTGCTGCTGAGTATTACTGCGGCCAATCAAACGATTCAGCTCTAATCTTTAATCAAATCTATGCAATGAATGCACTTTCTCAACACAAAATAAGTGCTTGCTTTCAAGGAAATCTGGATCAAGACTACATTTAGATGTAACATGATTTAAATGTACTAACGTTTATCTGAAGTCTCTGTGATGTAACCAAGCAGGAAAGACAAGATTAAGTAATACTAATATATCAGTAATACTGAAATAGGATGCAACAACGTCAATTCTGTCACCTGCATGCCTTGTGAAACATGCCTTCAGAATCTCACCAGCGTAAGAAAAAAAATAACTGAAATGCAATAGAAGATAGTTAGAAATTTTATTTCAAATTTCTTACTACATGCATATCCCCCCCATGCACTATGACCTATAAATGTCTTAGGTGAATGCTTAAATGGAAAGAAAGCTAAGTTGAATAAATCTCTTGCACTTAACCTCATGCTTAACCTACTGATGTCCTATAATGCAAGATTTTAATTATCAGCTTTAAGAAAATGGTTTTCTCTCATTTCACATAATTTTCTTGAATTATGCTGTAGATTTTAAGACATTTAAAAATATATTTAAGCGCCGACTATTTCAGAAAAAAAGGTTAAAAAAATAAAAATTAAGCTGAGTAAATGTCAAGTTCAGCTACAATTTCTATTACACAACAAAAAGAAGCAACACTTGGATCACATAAGAGTGGACAGTACAAGCTTAAATAACCTGTAAATGCACTGTTTAAGAAATGTGGAAAGACTGTCTTACAAAATGAATTATTTATGCAGCAAGATTTAAGAATAAATATTCTGTTAGCATAAATTGCCTTAGCTGCTTGACTTAGAAAGGACTTTAAAGTACTTGTGTGGATTCATGCTGTCTCTTGTCCTGTGCATTACGATGTGGTAACTAAGATCACAGACTTAAAAAAAACCCAAACAAAACCCCACAAAACCATTCCCTACACCCCAACAAAACAACAAACAAAAAAAGATCACCCAAAACCAATTAAAAAATTTTAAAAAATGCATCACAAAAAGAGAAGAAAACCAACAAAAACATGACCAAAGGAATAGAGACACTTATATAACAACAGAGTATCCAAACCAAGAGACACCTAACATATACAGAAAGGATACGCTAATAGACAGAAAGTTCAGAAGGCTTAGGACCAAATTTCAGGACCACATTTAACTGCATTGAGTTTCTACTCCTGGTTTCAGTAAATTCAGACAAGCTATTTTGATTGTTTCACTCCTCAATTTACCATCCTTTTTACCAACACAATTTCTTCACAAGCTCAGAGGAACTTGTTCTGCATGTGATATCATGCTCTGTGTAACACACAATCCCTTTTTCAGTCAAGATTCTTAGGTTACAAAGATTCTTAGACTACAAAAAAAACACTCCACTCTAACCAAACAAAATCCCAACCCCTTAGTATGTATCTGAAAATGCTTTACAGCTGCTAAAAATTCTGAGTATGCAAGAAAAAAGGACAAGTTTTTCTTCAATAGAAAAATTGCATCCAAGTGGTCATCCTTGACTAGACTCAGTTGGAAGAAAGGTAATACAGATACGTACTCACTAGTCAGTCACTGGCAAGTAGTTGTGAATAGGTGTTTTGCAAAGAAACTTTCGTTCACTCAGTTCTCAGTAGGCAAAATTCAGTATAAACCAAAGCATGATTATCTATTTCTCTTCTTTAAATTAACCATTATGCCCGAGGCTATAGACCCATATGCAGTTGATAGAGTTTTCTAGAAACATGCTATTCTGATCAGATCAAAACAAGAATGGAAGAAAACACATACTGGTTAATTGCTCCCAAACAATTTTTTGAGAAGAGAGCTTCTTCTAAGAAAAGGTAGAAGAGCTAACCACAGTCCCAGCAGGCTGGGTTCTGTGGAGTAAATTTGCAAGCTATCTCAAATGCATCCTAGGAATAAAGATATAGGAAATAGAGACAGCAGCTAAACCAATCAGGTTATGTAATATATTGATGTCTCATAGGTATCACCCTGTGATGTACTCATGTCTCACAGAAATAATCTGTTCCAACTGGCATCGTATAGAGAAAGAGAAAAACAAACCCTTTCAGGTAATAAGCAGTCCAGAACTGCTCCCAAGAATGGTGCCACTAAGTCAAATTTCTGAGCATCTTGCCCATAGCAAGTACTTTCAGAACTTTCAAGACAAGTCTGAGACCTTCTACCACTTTTGGTAAGGAGCTATCGTTTTCAAGTCTGCCAACTGCAGAGTAATTCCAGTCCAACTGGACATTGTAAGGTCATCTGGTCCGCTCCCCTACCCTGAGCAAAGCTTATGCCATTCAGCTGCTCAAATCCAGGTGAGTTCAGACAACCTGAGGATGGCAATTCCACTTCCACTTGAGGAGGTTTGTCCCTCCCACATCCCACCACGTATTTGTCATGTTTTAGTTGCAGCTGATGTCTGATGCTTCTCATCCCTCCACTGTGCACTTTGGTCTCCATCTACATCCCTACATCTTCTCTGCGGCCAAATACGAGGCCGCTGAAGACAGCATCGAAGTCCTTTCTTCTTCCTTTTCTTTAGACAGAACAAAACGTCTCCTGGCTGTAGACGGTGTTCCCCAGCCCCTGCCGAGGCACGGCTGTGGCAGGAGGGATGCCGAGGCTGTGCAGCAGCGCGGCGGGGAAGGTGTGCGGGCTGGCAGCGCTGCTCCCGCAGCCCGGGCTGCAGTTGGCCACCGCCGCCGCCAGGGCACACTGCGGGCCCGGCCTCCATCCCGCCCCGCACGGCCAGGGCACATNGCATTGTGGTATAGTAAAATAGCATACTATTTAGCATAGTAAAAAGTTTTAGGGTAGGTTTTCTATCCCATCATTGCCAACAGCCAAACAGAAACTTCAAAATTTTAAATTATTTTACTTGGGAGCTAGAAGTTTATGACCAACAGATGTGACAAAAGAAAGTTCGAAGATATGTATTTTTAACTTTGGATTCAGTTTTTGGATAGATCCTCCATCTATCTCAGTTATGTCTCCTGAAGCTGTTCAGGAATAGCAAAGGCTTACGCACTGCAAGAAATAGAAATTAATTTTGTCCACAAATTGCTACTGCAGTGGGGAGTTTATGCACTCCTCATCTCTTAAACTGTGACCTGAATTCAACTTTACCGGTAGTAGACAAGTCCTGAATAAACAAGAGGAAATTTTCAGAGTACTTCACTACATTTACTGCTCTGTTTGTAGAGAAGTATTTGTGCTTTTTATTAGGAACTTCAGCTTGTTTCGGCTATGAAGGAAACAATCCTGACTAGTATTTTGTCATCCGTCCTTCACAGTTTTGGTATGCAATATAATCTCCACAGAGTCAGATCAGATACTCTTTTCTGCCCTTGATCTAAATATTAACTCTGAACTTAGATTAATTCATTAGTTGAGAGAGCCATATAGACACTAATGCACCAATAAGCTTCCTCTTAGAGTTAACATATGTTCTTCAATAATTTACTGACTTGATTTGACATAAGGGGATAGTGCCAGAAGCATTAGTGTGAGATATGACAACCTTCCCTCTCATCTCAGCATTGCTATTTCTAGTACTTGAGGACGGTGTGCAGGCAGTGTGCTGTACTGAGTAACAGCTGAGGAGAAACAATAGTCCTCTTCCCCTCAAATCCAAGACAAATTTGTACCTAAATATTTAAAATAAACTTAAGTTATCCTAGAAGCTCATTTGTTTCCAAGCAAAAAGCCCAACACACAAGAGGGTGGCACAATCTAGGAGTTATCATGTCGTGCATCTTCACTCACTGCAGCCCCTCTTCAGACACCCACTCTTGTCTAGAAAGACCGCAGCCACGTTCATACAAAGTCTGAAAAGCCGACAGCCATGTTTATACCGGTCAAGTAGGAGGCCAGTCCCAACATACCAAAGTTTGATACAACAGCTACATGTTCCATCTAAACACACCCACCTTCGCTAACAACCACAGTTCAGCTATCACAAACTCCTGATTACATCGAGGTTTACCACGCATGTTGTGGTAAATCAAAATGACCACACAGAGTAACTAGACAGATACGTACTATTTACACCTACACTATGTTTAACTACATAAATGACTAGCCTGCAGTAACATTTTCTCTTCTTCTAAGAACTCAACATTAAGAGTGCAAGATTTTCAATAAGAAGTAATTCTCATTTCCACTACAAAGCCTTTGCCTCCAAAAAAAGACTTGGTTGTGACTAACACAGGAAAAAAATAAACACACTTGCATTCGTGCCCACCGCCACAGCTCTGCGTTTGCCCTGTAATACCAGTCACACAGATGCTCCAATTGTGGATGCAGTTATATTACAAAACATAGCACTGTAGTAATCATCTGAAAATAAAGTTGTACAATGACCAACATTGAATGGGTGACATTTGTTATGCTAACAAGGCTCAGATGCTATAGCTACATAACTTTAGTGCTTCACTAACACTATCCTATTACAGTTAGGCAAAAATAATGATCTATTTTACAGTGGTGCAAAATGCAAACTATTTTGGTAAATTTTTAATACCTCTGTATCTTTCAGAGATTTCAAGTACTGTTTTTCTTTGTATATAATATATTTAAACATTATTAGAGTATTTAATACAACATAACTAGTGCATTAATATATTTAACCTATTTATACATAGATTAAATTCAGATCTGTATACCAAGCAAGACTAAATGGCAAATGCACCACTGAGAAACAAGCATACTGGAACGTTTTTTAATCTTCTTTTAAAGTTAAAATATTTAAATTTTATTTATAAACAGAAAATAAATACTGCTTGGACTTTAAAAGAAAACATACTGAGGACAAAGTGACAGGACACCAGAATCTTGTATATTAAAACCAAACAATATGCATATTAAACAACACCCATAAACCATCTTAGGATATGTGCGTGTGGAGTAGAAAAGTTTCACCTGTAGCAGGCTCACTGCAGCCTCAACTTCACTGCAGTGATTCAACTTCATGAGCAGTAGTATCAAATGAATACTTTCTGTAATATTTTAGATTCCAGAAGAAGAAGTCAAAGTGAAACAGAGGAGCAAAGTGTCAAACCTAGCATAAATATGGTGAAGGCTCCAAATAAGCAAGCAAACCCTTAAAGCACATATAGAGGAATCTGTACAGCATGCCACTAGCAGGTATTGAAAGCATGTGAGAGTCTAGACAACTACTTCATATTAACTCAAAACATTCAGCAGACATTCAGCCAAACCTTTCAAGACTTCATTTTGATAACTTCAATTCATTTGTTAAGGTTTATATCATGGTTTAATCCCAGTTCAAGTACCACACAGCCACTGGCTCACAGCTCACCCACCATTGGGATGGGGAGAGAACTGGAAAGGCAAAAGTGCAAAAACTCATGGGTTGAGATAAAGACAGCTTAATAAGGAAAAAAGAGTAGCATAAAAAGCAAAACAAAACAAAATCACCATAAATAATGCAAACTCCCACGATTGTTCATCAACAGTCAACTTATTGAACTTCAACCAGTCCCAGAGAAGAAGCAGTGCTGGCAAACCTCTCTCCTTCTCCCCATGCTTTGTCGCTGAGCATGATGTGGCGAGGTGCAGTTGGGGTCAGCTGTCTTCCCTCCCATCTCCTTTGGCACCCCAGACAACTCGCTACTGGGCCAGCATGAGAAGCAGAAAAGGCCCCAACTCCATGTTAACACATTTAGCAATTCCTAAAAAAAATAGTTATCAAAACTATCTCATCACAAATCCAAAACATATGACTCCCATACAAGCTGCTACTGAGAAAATCAATTCTTTCACATTCTAAACCAGCACAAAGTAACATCAAAAGTCAACTTGCAAGATAGTATCCTAGTGAGTGCACACAGCTTTACTCACCCTTAAGTATACAGTTCTTAAAGAGATCAACCCTGTCTGATTATTCTGAGATATTCAAAGAGAATTAGAATTTAGTTAAATACCATCTTTTCTTTCAGCAGAATGTTTTCCCTAACAACTCAGTTTCCAGACCAACTCTATCAACATTAATTTATGCATTTCCAAGCCCCACTACTGTTGCCTAGTAAATAATTAAATACAGAAACATTTTACTGCATGACAGCAACTGGAAGACTATTAAAAACATATAAAATTCTAGATGCTTTTACAGATCCTTTTGAATGTAACTCCACATGTAACACACAAATTCAAGGATTTGTGAGACAACACTTCTTTTAGAAAGTTGCATTTATTTTTAGGATAGAATACAAATTTGTTCATTTGGAGTTGTATTAATTCATAAATAAGAAGGATATTTATTAGATTCCCCACAGATTTACAATTCTTGCAATATTTTCCAATGATAATATCTTGTAAGGCAGGGGAAGTAATGAATTTCTATCTGGACCAACATTACAGTGACTCAAGACCTAACTAACTTGGTAAGTAAATGGTAAATACATGAAACCTGTCAATTATTCCGAGGTTGAATTGCGGAGAGTGAAAGTACAAAACCACAAACCTTTGCATATCTTCCTTCCCCACATCCTCTCCAACATCAGCCCTTAACACATTTCCAACTTTTCTAGTTCTTCCTTTCTAAATTCCTCCCTCTGTTTCCCTCATCATCCGTTCAGCTCATGTTTAATTGCCTAGCTCTCCTTCTTCAGATCCCATCCTTATTCCATTTAATTCAAACAACCTCCTTCCAATGCAGTGTCCAAATTTGAGGGGAGAAGAAAGAGCCCAAAAGTCTGACCTTGCTTTCAATCCTTACACCTGACAACACAGAGTTAGTTACAAGACTGCATGAAATCCTCCATTTCCTTCTCATGTCCAAAAGGCCACTGATAGAAAAGTTTTTTCTTAAATCTCTACTGAAGTTTTGCAAACATTTTTGAATGGTTTATATCCTGGCCAACTACAAGCAGTGTCTACTTCAACAGATAATGTCATATCAAAAACTAAAGAGACAGCTGGTAAAAGAAAGCATATAATGAATACAGATTCCCTACTGGTTATCTCCCAAAATCATAAATGTTAAATATGAGGTACAGAGTTCTTTGGAGTTGTGTGGGTTTTTTGTTGTTGTTTTTTTTTGTTTGTTTGTTTTTAATAATGAACATTAAAATGTACTTAATACAAAACCCTTGAAGAAAAAAAAAATCTAAACTGATTATTTGCTCTGGGATTGCACTTTGTTGTCTTTACTTTGGTTTTAAATCATCCAGAAGCAGATGTAGCAGAAAGCACTTCAATTTACATGTTTAAAGTTCAGCAACAAAGATATTTGAATCGCTAAACTATCTCAACACTAGTTGTAATTTGCTCCCTCCCTTACCTCTCTCACATAGGAAATGCCACGAAGAATGCAGGAGAGGAGTACAGCAACGATCAGGGGAGGTATGATAGCCTTTTTGTCCTGCACCATACCATGCACACAAAGAAACAAAGCAGTAGAAGGAAACATGTCTCATCCACCCTCTTAAGACTTTTAAGTGGTACATTCACCTACATTTAAAGGTATACATGCTGGAGCACAAAAACTAGAATTCATCCTTAGCTTTTAAGAAGATTTGACAAAGAACAGACAAACAGAACCCAATAACCATTGAAATATCTTTTGGAGATAGTAATATAACTGAGAGGCCAGTAATACTAAATTTGCACCTGAAACATGATATCAAACAGTGTCCTGATCTAGTCACTAACATACAGAGAACTAAACACCCAGTGTACTTGTGTGTTTGCTACACACAGCACAGCTGTACCAAAAAATAACCACAACAGTGCCCTAATGGCCTAACCCACCAAAATTCAGGCAACTTCAGTTGCTGCTGGTTCTGTTAACTTCAT
Source organism: Donacobius atricapilla (assembly GCA_013397315.1). Lineage (NCBI taxonomy): Eukaryota > Metazoa > Chordata > Aves > Passeriformes > Mimidae > Donacobius > Donacobius atricapilla. The sequence continues at coordinate 24,417 of WBMY01010910.1, read as the reverse complement.
CGGTATCACGCTAGTAGAGTTATCCATTGTGCTCGCACATATGGACCCTGCTTTCTGAGACAAGTGTGTTAAAATGTTACAATTTTATTAAATACTTCATAATTGCCATAGTGGTTCAGCAACAAACTTCAAGAGAAACCAGGCAAGCCCGAATATTTACATTTATTCTCCTCAAAATGTCAGCAGAACATCAGCAATGTAACAGGGAAAGTCAACTCCGTTTTCATACAAAGACATTTTCACAGAACAGCAAAAAATGATGTGAAATTAAATCCTGGTGAACTTTTTATTGACAGGAAAAAAGCCATAACTATTACAAACAAAACTAGGTTGTTAAGATTACATACTGCGCCTTAGGTATTCCATCAGGGGTGGAATAACACTGTGCTCTTAAAAAGTAAAAGTAAGTTAATTGTAAGGACTTTACATCACAAGCTTGCCCTCAGAGATCGTATGGCAGAGGCGTAAACACATGAAGTCATACCCTAACAAGTAAAAATATTGTAAGTTTACACTCCTAGCTGGCAACAAACACTAAGAATTGTGTCATTTGTTGTCTGCCGGGATTCCTTTTTATCTTTTTTTTAAAGTAGTTTCTTGTTGGTTCCAGACTAAATCTGCCAAAGACTCATTATTGCTGACTCAAGAAAAAATGCAGGAAGAAGAGAATACATAGAGAAGCAGTGCGCATAAATGAGATCCTTAGAAGTATCAATTCAAAATGAAGCTTTTAACATAATTGCATCGGATTTCAAGAAAACTGATTTGTAGCACTGAAAAGGAGAGCGACTACTTTAAGACTAAACGCACTCTCCCCATTACACTATGGGTTTAGTTACTGTACCAGGCATGATATAATGGAAGCAACTACACACATGTATGAATGCAGATTATGCAAAATGCATAATCCAATGAACTATAAAGCACAGCAATTTCTTTGAAAAAGAAAAAATGCAGTAGACAAGAATGATAACTAAGAAGTGCTGTTCCTTAATATCAGATGGTAGAAATCAAGTTTTTATTAGAGAAGAAAAACATATGGAAACACGTTCTGTAATACTAAGCAAGCAAACAGCAGAATGAGTACATGGACCTGAAATAATTGGCGGGATGTTACACCATGCGTATGCTATTTCTTTGTTTTATCCAGTAACAGAGGCTATAAACATCCCATGGACACAGTGCTAGAGTTTCTATGGATATGGGAACAATCAAATCAGCCTACTTGAACTAAGTTTCCAAGCTCATAACAGAAGTCACCATCTTAATATCAAGTGAAATTGAAATTTTTGCAGCAAAATTTTTTTCCTGATTTAAACTGTAAACAAATGTTACATACAAACAGTGTTTAATGTTCTACTCTATATTACAAGGATGAAAGAAAAAGAAATTATTAAATCTTGTTGGGACACAAAAATGTTAATCAATAAAATTGTCAATCTGTTTATACAAACAGAGGTTCAGAGAACTGGAAATGCCTGTGGCTTAGAACATAAATTTATTTAATCCTGGATATATAATCCCTTCAGCATCACCATATAGCAGCTTCATTACATATAAAGAAGTCTGCCTTAATATTACTCTACAATAAATGAAGCTAAATACCACTGATTACAATAACAACAACAAAAAAGAAATTGCTATATTACTAATTTAAGACTCTTAAACTTTGGGGAAAACAAAACAGACACCACCTCTATTCCATAACCATTATCAATGTATTTTTCTCGCCAGCATACTGGTTTACCCCAAGTATTTCTGACCATGCTGAACTATGCATAACATACGAAATACATGCAGCTGTTCTTTGAAATGATACAGAAACAACGGGCTACTTAAATAGGTTATGAAACAGTGCCGCATCACATTATGAAACTTTAGTTAGATGGGTCAGTAGGTTTAGTTTATGTTTATATAGATGTAGACACACACATGTATATGAACAAAAGAACTACCAGAATATTATGACATTATGGAAAACTCATTCATTAGAATCATCATTGAATTTGCTACGATAATATTCATATATCTCCTGCTACTGGTAATAGCTATGAAATGTATTAGTAGATTTTTGTCCTATTATTGTTCACAGTAAATCAGAAGCGTAAAGATCACTGGGAAAATGTCGCGTTTCATCTTCTTTTTGCCAGAGTTGGGATTAAATGCGGTAGACAGTATTTCTTGTTTGGACTCAGTTGTTTAGGATTCTCTAGAATTCTCAGTGACCAGGTTCCAGCAGGAAAAAGAAAGAGCTACCAGAACTGTACCTCCAGAAAAAACATGCTACTGTCTCTTTGAAAACTATACTTCTGGAGTATTCAAATCTCTTCAGTCATATTCTAATTTCCCTGCATCACCACGAATGTGGATGAGAAAGAAACACATATCAAGGTCAATCAAAAAACTCTACTGTATTCAAAAGAAAAGGTGTTTGTTATTCCACTGGGCCTACAGAGAACACCAAGGATGCCTCCCTTGGGCAGCACCACTGAAGTGGCTAAAAGGAAACAAAAAAGAAACACTTCTTTTGTTTGGAGAGAGGAGTTACTCAGGGGTTCCACAAATCTGGGAAGAGTTAATTATGTTTGATAAATCATGAGGAACGGCACAACTGCAGAAGAACACAGCAAAGACTGAGAAAAATCCTGTTCTTCAAACAGGGAAAACTGCGTAGAGAGAATCATTGGCATTGACCTCAGGCATTCCTTGTGCAAACTTCCCTGGCTCGGCCTCCTGATGGGACCAACAGCACCACAGAAGCCACAGGAAGCTAGGAAATAAATGATGCAGCTAATGGAGAAAAAGTCAATGTTTTGATCAGCCTGGTACAGTGTGGTGCTCAGAAACAAGCTGGAAGCCGTGAATCGAGAACACATCAAAACAAACCTGCAAGCAGGTCAGCGCCTCCTTCGCCCCACAAGCAACCCTCAGCTGCATTTTGCACGCCTGCTCCAAGCATATGCTTTCCTCATTAAATGTACTGCCAAAGCCAAACAAGCAATGAACCCATCCACTTTATCCATAAAAGCACATGTAGGAGAAGAAATATTCAGATTTTCTTCTACCACGATTTTTAATTACGATACAAAATACACAGAGCTGACTAGAATATCAGACAGTTTAACTGGGCAGCTGAGGAGACGAATACAATTCTGCCTGCAGGTCAAATCAATATCAAAAAAAAGTCTTGTGCTACCAAGAATATTTATCATAAGATGTGCAAAAACCTAGTTTGGGAGAAGTTTAAAGGAGTAGAAGAGCTGATAAAGTTGAGAAGGGGTATCATACTGAGCAAGTGGCTTTTATTCAGCGACGCAGTAAACGTGAAAATTCTCCCTTGGTGCAAGGCAGAGTAAACAGAAGAGGATTAACACCGTGGTTCAGATCTCTACCTGAAGCCAGTGCCAGGGAAGGTGTCCGACCGCCCACACTGCTGCTGCAGGCAGCTGGCACCATGGCTTCGCACGGAGCAGAGGGAAAGCTGGCAGGGCTGCTTGCTCACTTACATCCCAAAATAATCCCGAGCTGGACTCGGTCAGTATTCTGCTCCTCAGTGGCGTCTCAGCAAGCCAAAGCAGCTTTGGCCACCTGCCCACTATTGGTTTCCCTGCAACAGAAATCACTCCTGCTGCTTGCTAAGAAGTCAAACACTGCAGATAAACACAGGCACACACGTAACCATTTCTCTCTCTGATCAGCTCTTTATGGTGGGATTGAAAATATATGCATCAAAGGCAATTTTCATACCACCTTCAGCCTTCATTCTAAAGGAGAAAAATGTTTTCAAGATACATTTCTCACAAATGTATAGTATGTAGCTTCATTCCACAAAGATCTTTCCGCACAGAGCAAAGGGACATAATTGTGCAATGGAATTCTAAAAATCTGCGCATCAGACATTTAACACAGGGACGATTCCATTCACAGACACCAAATAGCTACGTTCACCCTGTGGATGTGGTATTCATGCATTGACCATGTCAGGTTTAATGGATAAGAGTATCCCATCCCTCCCTAAGCCTTTCATGTAAAATATCATTCAATTAGCCAGAATCAGTAAGAATCAAAAAGACTGATAAAAACGATGATATAATAGTCATTTGAGTACAGACAGCGCTTAGTCTCTACCTTGTATGAAGTGGCTTTTTTGATTAAGACATGTAAAAAACAAGAACAAAAATATAAGTCACCACTCAGCCACTCTTACTACAATTATAACACCACCACCGCTCATAATTTAACACATAAAACAGTGCTACAGCTGTCTGCAGAGCCCATTAAAAGAACAGGACACAAGCATCTCCACATAGTATCTGTTATGATTTACCACCTTAGATGACACCAGTAACTGATTTTTTTTTAATCTCCTGTATTTTCTAACATTACACAACAGCTGCAATACATTACTTAACACTGGACTGGACAACAGTTCAAACAGTACATGTTAACTGATACTATTTTCTGGAAGGATTTTTCCTATCAAAATAAAGTACAGGGAAAAAGTAAAGGATAACAAGAAGTAATGTACAATCAAGATCAAGACAGCAGTAAAGAAACATCAGCCGTAAAATGTTTCAAGAAACTGAAGACAAAATTTCTTCAAAATTTTTCATATCAACTACAACTTCAAATGAGAAAAGCTCCAAATTAACATAATAAAGTTAATCTCATTTAGTAAACAATGCATTGGTTTTTAATCTGAATTTAACATTTCTTACATTGCTCTGAATAAGGATTCACTAAGTCTACTTTAATTGACCACAGCCTTGTATATAACATGGAATTCTATAAAATAGTACTCAACTCAAATGTTGAGTGCCTAAATTTGAGTACTATTTAATTAGGCAAATGAACAGAGATTCTAATAAATTATCTTGTCTTAAAAAAATGAAATAATCTTTGTATAAGATAAAAAAAATACTTATGCAGGTACCAAGAAAGCCGCCTCCACCTCAAAGTACATTTACTTCAGAAGTCTCCTCTTATTCTACTTTGCTTGTTTACACATTTTTTGTAGATAAGAGGTGCTTATTTTAAGTAGTGGAAGATGCTAAGGAATGGCAATGGTCTTTTTAAAATCACCTTCTTTAGACTCTCATTTAGGTAGCTTTGCAGTCCCAGAAATTACTATCTAGTGCTGGTCCACAAACTCAAGCACTCATTTACTAAATGCTTTAACAGATTATTGTCACTAAATCTTGAGTAGATGAACCTTTCAGACGCTCATTTAGTACTAACAGCTACTAAATAACTTTTGAACTACATTGGTTTATTTTAAAGACAGCATTATGCAAATCCCAAATGGAGCTAGTAGCTAACAAAGTAATGCTCAACATGAAGGTGACTTAATCCCACCACTTAAGGAAAGCAAAACCTTGATAGTTTGAAAAATCTTGTCTAACTTGTTGAATCAAGCACCATTTCAAAGCACCACTTCCAACCAACATGAAAAACTTCATGATTAAGTATCTTGTTGAACTACTTCAGGCAAAAGATAAGAGACCTGTCTTTAAAAAGAAGCAGAATCGAATACATTGTTTTCAACCTATGATTTTCTTTTAGCTAGGCCAAAACATACCTCCAAAAACATATCGGTTACAGGAGCCCTATTGTAAAAAAAAACAAACCAAACTAAAAAAAATATAAAGTTTTGTTGGTTCTTCCCACACCCATTGCTAACTAGCAGTCCTGCACATCTCTACCATTCCTAACAAAGCAGGACTCCAGATTTCATCAGTGACAGATCAATGAAAAAGAAGAAGAAGAACCAGAGGAAGCACCAGAGTATGTTCAAGTCATGACCTGTAACACCTCGTGGTGTCACCTTTGTGACCAAGATTTCTGATGGAAGGAATCACAGACAATGAGAGGCCCGTGGGAATGGATGCTTCTTTCTCGCTGCAGTTAACAGACTAACCAGGAGCTGCCACATAACTGGGAGGCTATTAAGAGCTTTTCTCCAGATAAAAACTTTTGTCGCAAGACCTCCTCCACCCTGCCCCTAAACTGGAGGGAAATGCAAATGCTCCATGCCAAATAGTAGAGTTTGAGAGGAATCCACAGGCTGCCTGGCAAGAAGAGAATAGGGGCAAGTAGGAGGAGAGGCACTACTGTCCAGGCCTCCATCCCAATGGCCTCTACTCACCCACAGAACGGCTGAGGCTGCTCCTCCCGCAAGGAGACCATCTGGGCATCAGCAGCAGTGGGAAAAGTCCCACTGTGCAACCAGGAAGGGGGGCAGAGCACCTACAAACAAAATGAAACAAAATGTAAAACTGAATTTAAGGAAGATGAGCTAGGCAAAGCTCACTGGATTCTAAATTCTGAGGAAATATATTTGAAACTTGAAAGGAAATCAAATCATATATCCCAAGCTGAGCAACTGCTGTCTAGTGTGTTTTTAATAAAACGGAAAATTTTATCCCAAAGAAATTCCTGGAAACATCCTGACTATAAACAGCTGAATGTTTATTCATATAGCTGTTTACACACAAACTAACTAATTCAGTTAACATACAAACTAACTTCATGAACAACAGATATAAGCTAATTAGAAGAAACTATGAGAAACCTGTATCCAGTAAATTAAATCCATATTCCATGTACTAACATTTGCACACACATGTCAATCTACAGCTAAACAATGATGTCTTTGTAATTACTTATTGTCATCTAGGGAAAACAAAACAAAAGTACACATGCTCTAGCTGGAAAAAGCTGGGACTTAGGGGAAATCCAAGTGGTATTTGTTTATATAAATATTTCCCCTCTCCAATTTCCAAATTCTTATTGCATCAGAAGGAAATTATAGAGGATTACACTGCACCACAAAGTGACACCCATTACAGCATAGTATCCCAGTCTGGGCCTTGAGATCTATCCATATTAATAAAAAACAGATGAAATTGCCCATATAAGGTCTATAACAAGGAACTTAGGAGTTTGTTTATAACATTTGGTGTAAACACAAAAAAATACGAACTCAACTACTAATCTTCTTTGTTTGTGCTACAATGTAAGCCTTCAACAGATCTACTACCTATAACTACTGTTAATTAAACAAGTATACAAAGAGAATGTTTTCTTCCATGTAAAAGACAGCTAGCTAGCAACATCTTAATTAAATTGTAAATCCTGTCCTGAAAAAATATTAGATAAAAATACCTTAATCACCTTTGACAATCAATCTCACCCTGAATGTTTAAAATAATTAATCATGTTGAAGACAGATGAGTTATTTGCTTAAAGGCTGCAGTCATAAAACCAATAAGGTCTCACATTTATAGAGCTATTTAGAACTAACACAAAGGCATTTTTTGCATGAATAGCTTCCTGCAATTCTAGAATCCCTGGAATGCAAATTCAGTTATGAAACCAATTAATCTTTTTAATTACTTAATTATCTCTCAGATCCAACAAACAGGCAATTGTAAAATACAAAAGAAACAGGAGGCAGAACGAAGGCATTTGTAAGTGTACAATGTCCAACCTATTCCAGAAGAACAATTGCTCTCTGGAAGTGGCAATCTCCTCTGCCAGCCAGGAGCCCTGGTACATCTGCAAGCAGCTGGCCTTGCAGCACTCTGGCTGGAGCGTTTCTCAAGTGCCTGGGTACACTCCATATGAGATCTGCACATACTGTCACCAGAAAAGGTAAATGTGAAACAGATTTTCAAGTACAACAAGTACCTTGAATTCGGTCTTCACTTCAAAAGGCTCATTTCAAGCCTTCTGGAGCAGAAGGTTCATCTGTCTCTCCTACCCTGAAGTAGCCTGACCAATAGTCTGAGTAATTTTACTTTATATAAATAAATATATATTACTTCTGAGAAAAAGTTTTCTTCACTGCAATTTATCAGGTTTATTTTGATTTAGCACTGACCCCTGTTAAGAAATATTTTTCCCAATTTACTTGATTTTTGCTAATTTCCTGCTATTTTGTCTACTTTCTGCATTAATCCTGCACTTTCATCTGCAGAGGTTTGCCCCAGTATAACACTGGGAACAGTGGTAAATATGTGCTTCATGTTCTCCAGAGACCAGTGCAGTACTTTACACACTGACCTATTACAGACTCCCAATCTTTTCTTCAGCTCTGGATAGACCAGCAGTTACTTTCTTTTGCAAATTGAAACTGTTCACTTTTTGGAATGTCAAGATAAAAGATTTTTAATATAAGTTGTTTTTTAAAAAGCAGCATTGGCCTATTCCACTCCAAAAAGAAAGTCTTAAAATAGCCTGTTCCTATTGTTTGCCAGCCAGTCATTAGGTCTGCAAGCCCGTTCAACACACTGCCCTTGAACTCTCGATTTTGAACACATTTCAGATGCATGTCTGGTTTTCTTTCAAACCAAACCACAAATGCCATAGATATTGCTCAAAGTTTTAAAATAAAAAGTGCATTATGTTGAAAGACTATATAGCGGGGAAAAAAAACCCACAAAAAACCAAAAGGTAGCAGTAAAAGTCTGGTTTAGATTACATTTCATCGTTAGAAATTGTAACTAACACTTTTTATCATTTCCCATTGAAATCGTACTTTGGTTGCTTCTAACTGGCAAACGTAGCCCTTTAACCCAGAACTCCTTGTATTTCAGCACCAGTATTTTCTATTAAGGAGAAAAAACATCACATTTCAGCAATGTCAACTCAGATTTCTTCAGGGAAATGAGAGAAGAGAAGCAATACTGGCACTTCTTGCTAGTGCTAAAAGCAAGTTAATCCTTTTTTATTTGAATTTCTCAAGATTATGCAATCTGCTAGCGCCTCTACCTGAGAGGTTTTAAACTGGCTGCCAATCCCAGTCAAATAAGGACAGACATTGAAATTCAGGAAAATAAACTCTTAAAAGGTAAGGATAAGGAAGAATAAAGCCAGTATCTGATTATTGCCATTATCTCTCTACCCTGAGAGACAGAAAAGTAGAAAAGGTGGTTTCTTTGTAGTTGGGATTGGGTTGAGTTTTTGGAGGGATGGGGTGAGAGGGGGGTTTGGAGGATTTTGTTTGTTTGGTTGTTGTCATTTTTTGATTTTTTTTGTGTTTTTTTTTTTTTTTTAATTCAGTACTCTTTTGCCTTTTAGAATAGTTGGTAATCACCATATGTTTAGTTGTTAATTACATACCATGCCTAGTGCAGGTGCCATGAAGATGCAAAAAGAGAAGGAAAAACATAAAACACAGCACAAGCTTTTCTAACAATGACAAGGAGCTTTGTATCACCTAGACATTCTTAACTTGAGGCATCCAGTTGAAGCATCTGAACTACATACCCTATTTCCCCATCCTGACATTATGCTATGGATAAGTCCGGGTATCTGCAAAGGCATTTCAGACCTTTGGTGACCTGGATCATCTTCCCCACTTTCCCTGTTAACCACAATGTAACACAGCCATACTTTTGACACACTAAAAAAAGTGCAGAATGTATCACAACTACACCTACCAAAAACTATCCTAATCCAAACAGCCCACTAAAATCTTCAACTCTTAAAAAGAGCAGATGTACCGCTCTATATGTATAGGTTTTCTGGCCTTTTCTTTGAATAGAGCCATGGTAAAATAGGCCGTGATGCAAGGACAAAGCACTCTAGAAAGGAACAATTTAATCGGTTATTCATATTTTTAGTATTAGGAGTAATTTTTACACTAAAATTATGCTTACATGCTAATAACCATAAGAGATGATTAATATTTATATGCTAATAATTAAAAGAGATGGTGCAGTGTTTCTATACCACAGTAGATCATAGTCTACTATGAAAGAGACTGTTTTTAGTAAATGAGAAATAGCGAGAAAATATATATTTTTTTATTTATGAACTTTGTTCGTGCCATGTACAGGAGTGAATGGGAGAAGGGAAGAGCTGCAGTGTAGAAGACACTGCAGGAGGGGTCAGAAGAGGCTGATCTGGACAGACAGCTGGGAGAGAGCTGAAAGGAGCTGTTCAGCCAGCGGAGGAGAGAAACTCTCCAGCCTGGAAGCGCTCACCATTCGTCATCAGTTTAAACGGCTGCAACTGCTAGCTGAAGGGACAGCTTTAAACTCTTTATGGCTCTCCTACAGGACTGCTTTCTGAAGGCCTTCTACTTCAGGCACAGAAGTTCAAGGGCCCTCACTAAGTGAAAAAGTTTTGTCAACTTCCAAATACTGTAATACAGACTAGTGGCAGACGACAACTTCAGGACATCCTTTAAGGTTATACTGCAAGCAGCAAATGAAAAAAGGGAGCAAGTACAACTTGATTTCCACCCCTTCCTCAATGAGGCTTTAGAGATGAAAGTTTGAAAGCAAGATGTCTAAGGAACTTCTCACGCAATAAAACATTATTTTTGTCCTCCTGAAGTTCTCTTACTGGAACAAGTCAGCATGATATGAAAAGCATTTTTAAAACTAGAAATACTGTAGTTTTACAGTACTTTCTCAGCTTTAAACTAGCTCCATGAATTAAATGATTGAGACCGTAATGAGGAAGTAGAGAACAGCCTAAAAAACTTTACAGTATCTTTCATCTCTTTGGATTTAATGCAGCTATCACTATAATAAAAGAAAATTAAGGTTTATTCTACTGTGCAAGACAGGATTTTGACCCTGTTAAAATGCTAAACTCTGTAGCAATTTCACTGAACCAGAAAAACCCCGAAAGATTGCTGAGGCAATGTAGGACACTCATGAAAAGCAGCAAGGGGAGAGGTACAAAACCTCAAATGCAGAACAACAAAAAAGCTCTTGCTGTTACTGTGTATTTACTTGCAACAAACTTTCTTGGAAAAATTAATTTTGGATGTCCACATGTGTCAGGCTTCTTTCTCCCCCAAAAGATACATGCAGAGAAAATGTTCATCTGTATTTTCAAACATTTTGTTTTAAAGACTGGATTTCTGGTGACTTCATGATTACTTCTTCTACAGTTCTGAAACAAGACAAGAATGTCTCAATTGAACTATGAAATTAAAATCTAGACGTTGTATATGAGGTGAGACACACTACCAAGAGTCAATTTTCTTCCAAATCTGAATGGTAATTGTATGAAAATTAAGTCACACTCTAAAGAATAATAATTACATGTTCCTCATCCAAGGTTTTAGCACAAGAGATTGCAATGACCTTTCAAAAAATACATGAAAGTTATTTGGAAAATGGTCATTTTCTTGCAATATTTTGGCATTGCACAACTATTAAAGCAATAATTTATTGCAGAATGCAGCCTTTATATTTTTACATAATACAACCCTTGCAGTTTGAAGATACTAAGATGGAAGCATACTAAGAATATAGAAGAATAAATTCAAATATTTAGTTCACGATTGTCACAATTTCTGAATTGGATGTTATATCTACTACTCTACAATTGTTTCAAAGAAACAAAACCCATAAGGCTTTATTTTAAAAGTTGCACCAACAACAGTGATTAGTCCCTATTTTGAGAAGGAAAGAAGAGTATGATCCAGCCAGTGCCTTCCTGTCTTACATGCCCACCCAAGAAAATTTTCCCTGCAGTAAACACTGCTGTTTTTTATTCAGCCAAGCAATAGATATATCGCTCATCCTCTTCCTTGAAGACTTATGCTGAAGTTCACAGTTGTGTGGAAGAGAACATAAAAGCCCTTGCAGGTAGCCTTTTCATTTTTAATAAATTCTTTTTTTATTCTTCCATAGAACAAAGTCAGTTGTATAATTTTATTTTAATCAGGAAGACAGAAATACACAAGGACCAAATCTACTCAATCAGGGCCATCCTGAGGAAGCTGCCCAGGATCACATCTAGATGGCTTCTGTGTATCTCTAAGGATAAAGACTTTGGTATAACCTTTGCCAGCACTTGGTCACTCTCACAATGAAAAAGTGTTTCCTGATGTTCAGAGGGAACTTCCTGCGTTTCAGTGCGTGACCACTGCCTCTGGTCCTGTCACTGGGCACCACTGGAAAGAGCCTGGCTCTGTCTACTGTACACCACGCCTTTGGGTAATAATTGTAGAGACCACTTCTGAGCCTCCTTTTCTACAAGCAGAACAGCCCCAGCTTTCCCAAGCCTTTCATCATGAGAGACATGCTCTAGTCAGTAATCATCCTTGTCCTCTTTGATGGACACTCCGCTATGACCACAGGTCTCTTGGGAAGCCCAGAGCTGGACACAGTATTCCAGGTATAGCCTCATCAGGCTTGAGTAATTGGAAAGGATCACCTCCCTTCACCTGACGGCAACAGTCTAATGCAGCCTCAAGATAGCATCAGCCTTTGCTGCAAGAGCTCAGAGCTGGCCCACGCTCACCCAGACACCTCTGCCAAGCTGCTTTCCAGCTGGGCAGCCCCCAGCACATACTGGTGTCGTCTGAGGTTTTTCTTTTTCAGATGCAAGACTTGGCACTCTGCCTTATTGATCCTGCCAGCCCATTTCTCCAGGCTGTTAGGGTCCTTATGGATGGCAGCATGACCTGGTGTACCAGCCGGTCCACCCAGTTCTGTATCATCAACAAATTTATCCCACCATCCAAATCATTAATGAAGATGTCCACCAGGACTGGTTCCAGTACTCACTCCTGGGTACACCACTAGCTGCCAGACTCCAGCTAGGCTTTGAACTACTGACCACTACTCTGGGGACCTGGCCATTCAGCCAGTTTTTACCTCACTGTCTGCTAAGCCAGCCCCTATTTCATCAGCTTCTCTATGAAGATCTTATTGGAAGCAGTGCCAAATACCTTACTGAAGCCAAGGTAGGCAACTGTCCACTGTTGTCCTCATCTGCCAAACCATTCATATCATTATGGAAGATTATTGAGCTGCTCAAGTACTCCATTCAAATAAATTCTGTAATCATTCATATATATGCACCCCCAAACTATTTCAATACCAAGTGGGAGAATCAGTATTACATGAATCGACTTTTGTAACACTCACATACCACCCTAACCAAAACAAACAAAAAACCGGCTATAGTCTCCAATGAAGCTTATGAATCTTTTTAAAAGATACCCAGAGCTTGACTTTAAAACTGCAAGTGATAGGAAAAATACTAATTCAAAGCTTAACCAGCCATTAATGATTTTTTTTCCTAAGTTTTAGCTTGCAGGTTCTAGATCTTTTACACCTTCATCTTTAAAATCCATGTATGTACCCCATTTAATGGGATATTTTCTCTTACTGAATTATAATAAAAATAACCATAACACTTCTCTTTATACACTAAACAGACTAAAGAAGGTAGAATGAACTTTTCCAATTCTACAAAAGTTACAAACACATCTAGGAAGCTTTTCCTAAAAGCATGAGCTGGTTATCATTAGTAAGGCTCTTGAACTGATTTTAAAAAAAGAGCTATGCACTAAGAGCAAGTCAAAATGAAAACAAGCAGAATACATATCTAACACCAATACCTAAGGCAAGGTTTGGCTCACTGCCATGCAAAAGCAATCAGTATTTTAAAACTGCCTGCATTTAAAATGACCTGCTTAATAATCAAGTAATGAATATTCAAGTAGCATAATTACTCAGATATATTACTTCTCCCTCACTGTAACCATAAGCTAAGAAAAATCAGAAAAGAAAGATAACAATTAAATAGCAAGGCTGAAGGACAAATAGTCACTCTCACAGAAAGTGCAGCTGCCACCCTCAGATTACTAGACTGTCCCACAGTGTCATTATCCCTAGATCTTTATTAACCTCTTGCTAAGATACCAAATACAAATCTTGACACTGCTACATTTTCAATACTAGCCTTCATGTTATCCATATTTCCACTGTTTCTTTGCAGTTACACATTTGTTAGTACCCTGTGCTTACTTTCTATATACGTTGAACAGAAAAAGATGTTTGTTTTTAATCTATATAAGCCCTAATGTAATTTGAGATGCTTATCCATTATGGCAATGCCCTTTTAAAAATCAAAAAAGCAACACCACCTCAAAACACATGATCAAATGCAGCCTGTGTTTATTGCTAGCCACATTGATCAAGCTATTTAACTGCTATACTTGATTACAACTCACAACAACAAATAAATATTGGTTCTTAATACATACTGTAGGTAAAATAAAGTGAAAAAACTATTCATGAGCATATGACTACAGCACAAAACTATGGTGATGATGTAATACTAAAATTGTTATCTTCTGTGATTCAAGATTCCTGACTAGTCACATCAGCTGAATTTCAATAAAATTAAGCTTTCAACACAAACCAGCTGGTAAGTATGCAATTTGAAACAGTATGATAGATGACAGAGCAGGAGACCAGAATGGTTGTCTATGCCTCAAAAAAAGAACTGAATCCTCAGCATAGTAGAGACTGGTAGGGAGTTCAGCTCATATTTAATAATCACAGAGAAAGTTCAAGGTTTGGCTGAAGATGCTAATTCCTTGTGGAAGTAAAATGCCCTTCAGAAACACAACACTTGGGAATGGGTTATTATTACAGAGCCTTAGTGAAAAATCGCAATGGAAAAAGATGTGGTTTATTTTAGATAACTGTTTTTTAGATTTATGTCATTTCCTTAGCCTTACTATTTGTAGAACCCTGCCTTTCTCCTGCCTCTGGAGCTGTATCAACATTGGAAACAGCAGCTGGCAAAGGTCTCAAGCCAGACTTCCTATGGTTCACCACAAAGCAACTACCCTGTGGTGAACCGTAAGCTGCAGTGCTGTGGAGCCACTGCAGCAACCCAAGAGAGACCACGGCCCCTGTGGAATTCTTCCAGGTTCCCATATAGACACATCAGAAAGGAGAGACAACGGATTAACCTGTCAAGTCCTCATTAAGGCAGCTATGCTCTTCCTGTGTCGAAGTCAAGTATCAGAATGTGCAGGGATATCCCCAGGGCAGTGATCTGCTCACTCGGGGACACACCTGTAGTACTCAGTGCTGAGTGTTATTCTTCAATTAAACACTCAGCATTCAGTGAAGAACCATGAAAAAGACTGCATGTTTGCTGTGTCCAGTGTGTTGAACTCTTTCGGGTGAGGTCTTATGTAAGACAGAATGTGTCCCTTTCCCTGGAGGCAGCTAACCAGACCCAGCCAGAGGACGCTGCCACAGTCTCAGGATGAGACAGCAACAGCAAGCCCAGGATCCCAGTGCACAGGAGATCCCTGAGAAGGCACACAACAGGGGAACAAACCAACCACAGATGTGGAAAAGACTGCAGGATCTTCTCAATGTCTAGATGGGGACTTGGAAAGGCTAACCATGAATAAGAAAGCCTGTGAAAACTGCCTGGTTGGAGAGCAAAATGCTGCAAGATAGAATAGATAGTTCTGATTCTAAATCATTAAGGTTAACATTTCACCAAGCAGACATGAGTTCTTGTGGTATACAGTTTGACTTAATATTTTGTACTCTTACATAATGTATTTTTAAAGCAAAAAATTAGCATATTGGGAGACTTATTGTAATCACGGTACAGGACAGTTCTACCTCAAAGCATTCAAATCAGAATATTCATTACAGAAAGTACAAAAAGGATCTTTCCTTCTCTTTACAAAATGTTAAAATGATTAAGAGCTTAAGTTTTGACATTACATACATGCAATTTTTTATCCAGCACCCTTACTTTTATTATACAATCTGAAAACAACCAGCCTGAATGCCCGTTTTTGTCTTAGAGTAAGGAAGGCCTGAATTTCAATGTAAAGGTTTTTTGGGAAAGAATCAGAAAGAGTTCTATGGTTAATGGTGTGTACTGCATCTGTGTATTTTCACTGGTTATTGCATATGAGTAATCTTGCTATTAATCTCTTCAATTATGTTTCACTGGCTA
Source organism: Donacobius atricapilla (assembly GCA_013397315.1). NCBI lineage: Eukaryota > Metazoa > Chordata > Aves > Passeriformes > Mimidae > Donacobius > Donacobius atricapilla. The sequence goes on along the minus strand of WBMY01010910.1, from coordinate 8,661 downwards.
AAATTATAGTTGTCATTTTAAACTGGAGATCAGATTGCATGGTATCTTCTGGCTTAAAATACAAGAATCTAGCATTAGAAAATGCTGTAACCTGAAAGTATGCTGAATTTTATCAACTAAAATTATGTAGGAGATGAGGCATAATTAATAATCCTAATGGAACTACTACTCCAAATATAAAAGCTCCCCTTTTTTAGTGTAATATCCAAGAAACAAGTGCCTAGGTTTCATTAACTTCTACTATTTCTGAATTAAACCTGGTATAGGCAAGCACTATACTCTCCACATTTGTACTGCAGCACAAGGTGAAGCCTGACATGATTTGCAACTTAACAGGAGAAATCTTAAAATGAGTACTAAGCATTTTCTCCATTGTGTCTTGGCTTGTCCTCTGAAAAATGTTCCACTTGGGGCTGAAAATATTTCTCCTTCCATTCATAAATATCCTTCCAACAATTTAGAAACTGAGAATCGGAGTATGATTTTAAGATGATGAACTATGAATTAAAATCTTAAGAGCTCTTCTCAAGAAACCACAGAAGCAGGAATTTATAATTAATGAGCAATGCAAGTGCACGAAAAACTAAATGTTAAGGACAGAGTAAAAATCAAGTGCCAAATTTCCTTGAATGATGCAGTTTCCAGAACGTTATTTTCCTGTAAGCTTCTGCTAGATCTGACTATGTTACAGTCCAAGTCAGAAAGTTTTGAACAGCATAAACTGTTCTTTCACTTCCTGAAAACGTGACCGATACACACATTGAAACATGCTTGCTTTAAAAACAGGGAGCTCTGAAATTGCAAAAACCTGCATTTACTTCTCTGTGCAGAGGTTGCTACGAGAGACTGATTATAAAATGCAGGCAATACATGAAGTAACAATTATGATTTACCAGACCTAAAATGCATATTTATGAAATCTCAATATTAACAGATGCCATGTATATATATTTGGAAAGAGGAAAAACTAGAGAAGGAAGGAAAATGAAAACTTTGACTCTCAGCAGAGCTTCAGGGAAGATCTTTTATTCCAGGTCATCAAATGACCTAATTACAGCATGCCCTTTCAGCTGTATCCCAACAGACTTTCGGTCATTACATTGTTCACTAAATAATCAGTTTTTAGTCTCCCCTCCCCCTCCATAATGATTAAGTTTCTTTCTCTTTTGACCCCCTCCAGAACATAAGCAACATGGTCAGAAACTCCTGGTTTCTCTGGACATATATAATATACTTTACTTCTTGCACAACTCATAATCACGTGGAAGAATTAATACATATCCTACCACTTCCAGAACTGATTGCAATACAAAATTCTACTCTTTTAATATGACACAGTATCCCAATGTACTGGTCCAGCAGCATTCAACATTCTAGCATTTAGCATTGTCCTTCATTATACTTTTGCTGCTCTCCAATACCTTTATTTCAGCTTCTGGTGCAATTGACATCCTGCTTTATTATATTAATAAGTCTGTGTTAAGCAAGTGTTAATTACTCAGTATTCCTGAAGAGCAAAGTGAATAATCATCAACATTACAAAGACAAACTCACTGTTTTTGCCACCCTTCTTCCCTATCTTGCCTAACATTGTATGACTCATGCACCACCTATACAGCTCCCATCACCTACTTAATGAAGCAAGTATGAAGAATTGCTGCAGTAAATTATAGCCAATGAAAACAATGAGGAGACTACAGATCACCAAGTCAACGCAAGTAATCAAAGGGAAGAAGAGCTACAAAGCACAGGATTCTTCCTTCAAGTGTACACACAAGGTGCTAAATCTCCACGGGAGAAGCCTCACAAAAATGCTTTAATCTGAACCTTTGGCTGAGCAACTGACTCTGGGAAGTGTTGCTCTGCCCTGCAGTGTTTATTAGCCACACACCCAGGCACATCACTCTCTTGCTTTGCCTTCATCATGTACAGCACATTTTCTGTTCAAAACAGTTATTAGAACTCTCAGAATGCTTGAATTTACTAGGAAAGCATGAAAAGATACCTAAACTTATAGACAACTATTGTCATTTTCTTTCATAGATTTTCACATATACTGGACTAAGACCAATTTCTTGTCAATGCCAAAACCAATTCAATTAGGACTGGTATTAAGCAAGTAGCTCCCAAATGCTCATCATCTGGCCTTTTGTTTGTTTTACTGATAAAATTTATCAAATGCTGCTTTTCTAAAGCTGTTAAGTGTACTTCAGCCATTAATATTTTTCTCCATACAATGTCATCAAGGCAGACAATGTATCACAGTATCTTGGGAGCAAAGACAGACTACAATAATGCTTTTCACTGAAATTTTAATGCTGAGTTTTAGAAAAGCCTCTTTCCTTCTTCTTGTGTACCTGAAAGACAGCTAAACCCCCTGCTGCAAATATTTATTAAAATTTGCTGTCCTTGTTTATCAAGGGTCAAGGTTTTTTTCAGTCTACGGTTTAGACCAGTTCTTATATTCAGTATGCAATAACCAAAGTCTGTGCACAGTTTAAGTAAACCCAAGGCACTTCCTGAGTAATTCATATAAAATCAAAATAAAATGTATGTGGAGTTGGGCTACTCAGAGACAATTGCTCAGACACACCAGGATGACATTAAGAAAGCCAAAGCTGTACTTGGGACTGGTAGTGGGGGTAAAAAATCACAGGGACTTCTGAAGGCTAAAATGACAGCAAAAAGAAAATTAAGGAAAGCAAGAGCAGCTACCAATGGAAGGATGACCTAGCAGATAAAAAAAAAGATGGGGTAGGCTGATTTACTCTATGTCTCCTTTGCCTCAGTCCTTCCTGATAAGAACTATTTTCAGCCCTCCTGGCTCTCTGCCACTGCACATTCACAAGGATGAAGGACCATATCAAAATTAAGAAAGGTAAAGTTGGAGACATCTAAGAGCAAGCTGGACTTACAGAATTCCTGAATACAGAAGAATAATACAGATCTAGTCACTGTGGAAGCTGCTTCTGGGTAGATGAAGTGACTCAGAACAGCCACCACTGTTGGAATTACGCCTCACCACTGCCTACAACAAAAAGACTGGTTTGGTGGATGAGAGGAGAGCAGTGGATGTCATTTACCTTGAATTAATGAAGCTTTAAACGTGGGTCCCCTGTAACATCTCTGCAACCAAAGGGAGAAATTGACTGGACAGGTGGAATGCAAGGGGAGTAACACGGTAGACTAGCAGCCTCAAAGCACGGTGGCTACAGCCCTGATGACAGCAGGGAACCCCTTAGTGGCAGTGCTGCTCTAGCTGCTGGCTCCAAGTGCCTGATGGAGTTACAAAGCAAGCAGCAAACATCTTCAGCAAGATGCCCAGTGGGAGAGTGGGCACAACTGAGTCACAAATTGCAGCAAGTGCCACTCCAGTTCAACACACAGATAACATGCTTCACAGAAGAGTGGTCGAACACCAAATCTGTCTGCCTGGAAAGCAGCCTGCAAACATCACACTCTCAAAATGTTACTTAGTTACATTTACTTCTTAGCTCTAAACAATTTCTGGGCTATGTGTGAGATTTTTCTTGAACAAACATTCATTTCAGCCCAATGTCCTAGGTTACAGTGGGCATTTCTTGTTTCTTAGGAAGTTGGCTGCATGCTTCATCACTTAAGACTTCAGGGTTGGTTTTTGCTGTGTGGTTTTGGAGGTTTTTTGGCGTTTTTTTTTTATTTTTGTTGTTGCTTTTTCATTTTTTAAAATCACACTGCAGTACTTCTCATTCCATGTCACTTGCCAACTATTTTCTACTGCTTTCTGCAAAACTGTTTATCTTTGATTCTACAAATTTTTCCCAACTAACCAGTTGTCTTTTCTCTCTTACTCCAAGTAGGATACAGATTTGAAACAATTTCTGGTCTTGGAGTACTTTTTCTCTTTAAGGTCCATGCATAATTTATTACAACCACCATTAGCTATAATCACCTATAAGCTATAAATGATTAGCCAGATTGCTAATGGTTCCCTGTGCATGCAATGGAGTAGCAGTAACTATGGCACTTCCACATCACATCATACACTATTTTGTAGTTAATGTCTTTTGATCATCTTCATACGCGAAATTTCACACATAAGTAGAAGTTATTCATTATATCCATATAATTCCTTTGAGGAGGAAAATCAGCTGTTGCCAGAGTGGGCAAATGCCACTTTTCCAAATCGTATGGGAACAGGTGGAATAGGAAATAAAAGCTGCACAGAAACCTGCAAGAATATTACCACTATAATTTTCTGAACAACTCAGAGGAGTAGGAAGAGGGAAGAAAGCAATTAATCAGACTTCTCATGTTTTCTAAGAAAAGTGAGAAAATAAAAATAAGGACCTGTCTTGCATTGAATCTGTTTGCTTCTTCTTGCAGCTGACCATCAAGCCCTTAGCTCCCAATCAGAAGCAGTAAGATGGCATGGGTACTAACTAGATATATCAAAGCAGAAATCAATGCTGTTTACAGCTAGAACTACTAAGGGACATTCTCCCAGTAGCATCAGTGCAAGGGACAAACCGTTTGTGAAAGGGTCACTGTGTAACTCATAACACACTAAGGGCTAAAGACATATGTGCCAGCCTTTAACACACTTTTTATTTCACTTGTGTAGCCAAAGTGTTTCTTTCTCCTTCAAGACCTCTGAAAGTGGATACAAGTTAAATACTAATGACTTTTAATAACACCAAGAAGATGACAATGAGTTAAGTTTTCAGTACTGATTCACTATTTCATTTTCAGCTCAAATAACCACACTAAAATGTAACTGTCCACTAAAATCAGCTGTGGGATAACTCCATTTATCTTATGAGCCCAGCAAGACTGGCCTTTTAGCCCCAACTGCCTTGGTTATTAGAAATACTAAAATACATGAGCACCCTCTAATTTTTATTAAGATCACAGAAATACATAGTAATTTCTCAGATTAACAAAATGAAGCAGGAAGAACATCTCTGTTTCAGAGGGCTTAGGAGGACCTTGCCACTTACAGAAAACTTTGTGCATTCTGTCTTTCTATACTTGCTGAGCTAGCAGACTACATACCAGCTACCTCTACTACATATAGAGCTGGAGTTAAGGAAGTCTGATCAAACATTTAAATGGTTTTTAGACACTAATATGCTTTCAAGGCATGAAGGGTGGAAATCTATGACAACGTGGTAACGTTGCCAAAAATAACTCTATCTTGCAAAGCTGATGACAGTAAAACCAAGGGAAGTATTAAATTATGACTCATCAACTGATTTTTTTTTTTTAAGTAAAACTCTTTGAAGGCAATGCATCCATGTAATTGGAGGTCAAGTAAAAGTCTGACATTTGCAAAGAGTACAAGATTAGTTTATATTTACATATTTAACAAAAAGCCCAGTAACAAACCAAGTGTGTCTCATCCTCCAGTGTTTCCCATTCTTGTTAAAGTACTGTTGAAAGATGCAAAGGACAGCAATTTCAATTCATAACAATGCTTTTTCTATCCTGTAGAAAGGAACCATTTATCCTTGCATACTCAAGATCCTAAGGCAAACTCATGTGACACTCATTTGTAATCCATCTGTCCTCCTGCTTTACCCATAGCTTGTTTTTTATCACCATGCAGATTTCAGCAAATAATGTGAAAAATCACTTGCCTAAGCAGATTTCTTTGTCAGCATAACTACCTTACTAACTCTTCTCAAGGCCTTCTGGAGACTTACATTCTGAAAACACAAATTTACCCCAACTCATTGCCAGCTCAGAAGGATGGCAACCACTGTTCAACGAACGAGCATTCTACAACCTGTTTTTGCAATTACACCTGCAAAACTATTGCAAAACTTACCTGTGAAGCACTGTAACTTTCCCTGTTTACTGTGACTATATTTTTTACTATGTGCTATCATTGCCTTCTAATACCTTATGAAACTTACCAGGTGGCCAAGGGCAATCAGGACAATTCCTGAAACCTCTCCAGTAATTTTTAGTACTGGCTCTGGCACAGTAATCATGCTCATGCAGTTTACACTGAAAATCAACATCCAAAAAGAGCTGCAATGTTGATGCTATACTTAAAACTAGTAATTTTCATCAAACAGCATCAAGGAGTCGAGAATCATTTTCAATACAAAGCATTGGGAAGTCACCTGCTTTTCAAGGCCACACTAATGGCAACACTGATTTTAAGTGGCATCACTCATTTTGCTCAAGTACAGATGGACAAGACAGGTAGCTGTCATTTTTTCACCCTTCTCTTCCTCTAGTTAGAAATGCATGTGCTATTTTACTGGGATTTACTGATACCAATATCCAAACACCAAGCAGTCCATCCTCAAGCCTGTTTTACCACCGCTCAGAAATTTTAAAGATTTTAAGTGTACTAGAATGAAACATATCATTCCGAACACGTAGCAGAGGCAACTGAATTAATGAACATACATTTGTCTACAACATCAAAATGCTGTACAGATAAACAGCAGACATAGTTTTGAAATGCCTGTATTCCTTTTGCAGGGAAACCATGCTCTTCTATTTAACAGATAAGAATAGAAAGTTCACCCACAGCAAAAGTAATACACTACCTAACATTGTATTTGAGCATTTTTAATCCAGAAATATAGTGGAAATACTTGCTACTCTGAAGCTTTTCATATTGAGATTGCTCTTGGCACCCTCAAAACTTGAAACAACTATTCTTAGCTATTTGGATGTTCTGAGAGCTTAAGATATGTCACTAGGTAATATAGAACATTTTCTGGGAAGCCTCAGGAATGGGCGTTTTTCATCCAGAATCAAACATTTTTTTCCCAGAACAACTGCCATAAATTGGGAGCACTTTTATGGGAGGGGGATAAGTGTTACTTACCAGTTATCCTCTTTACTGCAGTCTTCCTCTTCCTCCAGCCTACAACAGAGTCCTTATACTAAGAGTTACGGCTCCCACCTACCAGGAAGCAAAAGAATTGTCAATCATGGTCATCAGGGAAGTACCAGACTATGCACTTCTATCTCAGCCACATCTCCATATCATGGAGACCTAAACTGCATGTGAAAATCCAGAAAAACCTCATCACCGACCCATAATGAAGGAGAACAAAGGAAAGTAATTACTTGATGCAGTAGGAGGCTAGAGAGAAGCATTGGCTCTTTCTCCCCTGCCACATATTTCTTACATAGGAATTTCTGCTGAAGAAATCAGAGAGAAAAGAAAGATTGCTGTAAACAGAGTTACCAGAGGCCAAATGCACACTTGAGGCATGCATCCAAACCTGTGCAACCTAAACACTAGGGGAATTGTTGAAGCTTAATGGGGTGTAGCGAGTTACACAGGAATAGAACTTACTGCTTACGGACACTTACTGGTTTTGCAATGGCAAGACCATGTGTTCATAGGCAACAAAACTTGAACTATCTGCAGTATTTAGCTGCATTGGTACTGTCCTTTGAAGACAAAGGATATGAAAAGACTTATGCTTCTCTACTAATGCAATCTTCTCTAACCTCCAGAGAATGAGCACACAAAGATTATATGCATCACTCCCATATTAAACTATTCTGTCTGTACATCTGTATAAGTAAATTCTTTGATTGCATTGCATACATACAGCTTTGTAAAAAGGGCCTGGACAAGAATGTTATACTTACCTATTCCTTTTGTTGGAATTTAGGAATGTATATGCAATCTTTGTACAGAGGGGGAAAAAAATTATCAATTCTCAGAAGTCTTTGAAGAGGAGGAATATAAATGTATTGACTAGTGCAAAACACTTTTTAGGAACTGTGTGAGCTAATTTAAGACAATTTACCTGTCTAAAATGAGGACACATGACAAAGTTGTCATAAGATTTCATGCTTCTAACATGCTTTTTACAAGTATTACAACTGTTTTATCAAAAAAAGTGGCTTTTATTTTAAAGTAGAAGTGACAGGCATTGCAGCTGCCAAAGTTATTGGCATTATCACATTTGAAACTCAATCGTTGTGGAACTTACAGGTATAAAATCTTAGCTACAGATGAGGTTGATTTGATGACACATAAGATGATGAGAGAAAACAAGAATGAGATCACCTTTCTATTTGAGGTTCACCTTCCCCTGATGTTAACTTTCTTTACAAGAAAGTTTCTCTAAATAAAGCTTTTGAAATTCCATCATTTAGGAGCTGAGATTCAAAAATAACCCACTCATTCCACAAATGATATTAAGTTTTCAAGGACAGTCACATTTTACTATCCCTTACAGAAAACACTCTGTAACTCAAAAGCCTCAAAAAATAGCTTTTTCTATTTTAGCTCTGTCCATCATATTACATGTAGTTGTAAGCATCCAGGAACTACAGCTACCTAGGAAAGAGGGGTGAAATGAGCAACAATAGTAAATAAGAAAAATTGGCATTATTTGATAAAATAAATTAAAACCACAGAAAACATCCTGGGTGTCAAATAAAGACAACAAATCAGTGAAGTTACATCTGTTAGAATTATTGACTTGAGATGCCTTTCAAGCTCACTCTACTTAAGGTAAGCATGGCTCAAACAACATCCCAACACCAAGGTGAAAAAATTGAAGGAATGGAGTCTCTTCTTTACAGGCTGCCAAGGAGTATTCTTGGAGGGATAGCTCACTCACAGGGATAGCTCAAAATGTTACCTGGAGAAGCAGGCCCATGGGAATTTCATGTGGTTTAATGAGACCAAGT
>WBMY01010907.1:163787-176317 GCA_013397315.1 Donacobius atricapilla | reverse complement strand
AAAAAAAAAAGGAGGGAAGCTCAGATTGACATTTATTTCCAGGGCAGGGGAGATTTCAGCCTCCAGGAAGCAGCAGCGAGGTGGCACCGACACGGCGTGCTTGGCACGGGCAGCTCCCGTGCAGCTCCTGGAGGGGCTGGCCTCCTGCCACCGAGCCCCAGCCGCTCCGGCCCGGAGCCCTGGGGCGTTCCTGGGCGGCTGCCGCCCTCTTTTCCAGTGTTTTTTCTCTGGGTTTTCCCCATCCTGAAAGGCTGACGCCATCGGGTGTCTTCACTGCGTCAAACAGGAATTTATTTGCTGGTGGCTCCCGGCCAGCTCGAAAGGCTGGCGACCACGGCAGCTCTCCTTCCCCCACATCAGAGCACCTTTAGTTCGCCAAGCAGGAGTTTCTCTTCTCCCTCTGCTCTTCCTGGCGCTTTTCCCGTACTCCAGAGCCGAGCAGCAAGGCATCTCCAGCTGGACAGGAATGCCGGGCATCCTCTGGGCAGGGATGCTGTCCCGGCCACGGGCAGGGCACCACTGCCCTCTCCTGGCCCCAGACGCAGCTGGGAATGACTTTTTTTCGGGCTATTACTTTGTGCTCAATGAAACAGCGGGAAATTTTGAATATTTGGGTGGTTTTCTCCCCAGATAGGCGCGGCAGCCAAGCCCATCCCCTTGGTTGCCCCGAGCTTTGGTGACGTGCAGGAGAGAGCTCACCGTCCTTAGGAAAAATGGGGGATGGATCACAGCATCGCCACTTCTTTCTGCTGTGGAAATGAGATTATCAGGCGAGGCAGGATTGATTTTACTCTGATCACTGCTATTATCACCACCAAACGCCTTGCTGCCTTTTTTTTTTTTTTTTTTTTTTAACCCTGTGGTCATCAATAACCTGTTCACTCTCCTCCTCACTGCAGGCACCTCTTCCTCTCCTGCTGCCGAGCTTCGTTCCCCTCTTGGAGGGAGATAAACTCTGCAGGTAGCACCGGATTTATGGTCTTGGGACGGGCCCTGGAAGCACAAACTGCAGGGAGACGCCACAAAAAATCCCCAACGTTCTCCTCCGGCAGGGCTGGGAACATCCTGCGATCCTGCTGGCTGGACCACGAGCATCCCTGTCCCGACATCCCGACATCCCGAACCCGGCCGGGCACAGCCGCGCTCCGCCAGCACCCACTGCTGGAGGCCAGGGAACTGCACCGGCCGCTCCAGAGCCCCGGAATTCCCAAACCAGGGCGGTGCAGGCTCGCTGGGATGTGTCCCCACGCTCCCAGAGCGCGCCCGTGTCCGTCCCAACATCCCCGCGCAGGCGGCAGCGGCGGGAAGGGGCTGCAGCCCCTGGAATTCACCCCCGCCCTGCTCACAGCACAGCCCCCCGCCCCAGAGCTGCGTTTGACCCCTTCACCGGGTGAAACCCCGCGGTGTCCTGCTGCAGCAGGAGCCGAGACAGCAGGGAGCAACCCCCTGCTCCCCTGGCCCGGAAAAGGGTGGGTCATTGCTGGGCGAAGCGGGGAAAGGCTGGAAGGGCTGGCCCCATCCCTGCGTTCCGCACACTAGAGGGAATCAGAGCTCCACAGTTCTCCCTCCAGCAGGCACCGGCAGCTCTGCGCTGGCCCCAAGTGCCGCCCTCATCAGCCGGAGCTGCAGAGGAATTCACCGGGAATATTTCCTGCATCCAGAAAAGCCTCATGGGACCACTGTGAGGAGCAGCCACCAGCTGTGGGCTCGATATTTCTGAGCCTGAATTTCAGCTTGCTAACTATTGCTAGCTCCTTTCCCAAGGGAAAGCTGCCAACAGTTTCTCTTTCCAAAACATCTCTCTCCGTTTCTCAGCACAGGCTCAGCAAACAGTGTTCCCTTTGCCAGAACAACTGTCCCAGGGGGTGTTTCCTATTCCTGACCCAATGGAGAGCAGTGTCAGTGCCATGGAGCAATAACAGACCTTTTTGCACAGCGTGTTCTAAAGAAACTGTTGGGATTGTAAATAAAGCTTCTTTCGCTTCTGACCACTCCATAGAGTCCATCTATTTTGTGTCCTAACGTGACAGCCCCTAGGACCTGGTCGTACTGATGGGTTTATCCAGCACAGCCCGAGCCCAAAGCTCACAGAGCTGCTTGGGATGAGCCAAACCTGTCTCCCTATGCAGGGTCTGAAAGGATGCCGTGTTTGAGCTGCAGCATCACGCTGCCGAGTCAAAAATTTCTGGGTGTTCTCATCCAATCCATGGCTCTTCACCAGGTGCAGGTCTGAGATTTACCCATAAAGGAACAAATTTGAATTTACACACAGGGTGTCATGCACAGAGAAACTTTTAGGCCAAGGATGCTTTAAAAAATCACTTTATTTTACCTTACAAATGATAAATAATTTGTTATTTTAAAAAAATCATTTCAAGTGTGTTTTACTTCATGTTCCAATATTAAAATACCTTTCCCTTCTCCCCCCCACCCCCTTAAGTGATCGATACAAAAATAATTGTGACCAAATTCTTTTTTTTTTCTTCTTTTGCAAAAATTCCTGTATTTGAGGCAAAAAAAGGCACATTGTGAAGGCTTTTCACCAGGAGGCACAGGGGCTCCTAAAGACCCCAAAGCTTCTCTCCCCTCTGTGCTTGTCCTAATTTGAGTGGAAGAGAACACAGAACCAAGCAGCACTTCCAGCGCTTTTTGTCTGATCCCTCCAGGAATATTCCAGGACCACTTCAGTGTCATCCTCGTTTAACATATGGGGGAAACCAAGGCACAGCAAAGCAGCACAGTTATTTAAGAGCTTCTTGTGAATAGCTGGCAGAGCAGGACGTAAAACTGGACGTGGATGTAGAATCTTGTCTTCTTCAAATCCCGCCTGGGATCCTCCTCTCCCCATGCAGCCACAGGGTTACGGTGGTAGTCACGAGTCTCTAGATGTTTCTTTCTTAGTGGAACAGTCACAAGACCAACACAAAAAGTTGGGCCTTCACTGGCCTAGACAGGGATTAATTAAAGCCCTAATTACCAGCCCTTTAGGGGCACAAGATGCTGGGCTATACCCCCCGGTGTATCTTCCATCCACGGGGGGATACAACAGCCAGTCAGGCACTAGGAAAAGCTACAGGCAGGCTCTTGCTTTGGGTGGGCTTCAAACCTTCCTTGCTCAGGGGCTGTGGTCCCAAAAAGCAGCTGCTTCCCCGTGCTTGTGTCACCACGAGGTGGTGAAGGCAGCCAGGGGGGTTCTTCAGTGGCAGAGATGTTTGGCAACCCAGGCCAGCAAGATCCTTGCCCTGCCTGCTCAGCTGGAGGCTGGGAAGTGCCCCTTGGAGCTCCAGAGCAGGGCCACACACCCTTTTCCCTGCCCTTCACCCCAAAACCTGCATCTCCTGCTCCAGGGAGCCGGAGCGTCGTCACCCAGCCGGCTGAGCCTGCTTGTCACAGCACGAGGCAGCGTCAGGTGGGGAGGGAGGCACGGGAGGCCACGAGGAAAGGCACGCACATAGAGCACGAGGCACCACGGTGAACAGCATTCCTTCTTCAGAGCCGCCAGCTCCTCGCTGGGCCAGGAGCCACCCCTGGGGAGCCTGGCCTGGCTCTAAGTTTCCTCATCCCAGAGGCAGAGCTGCTTTTGAGGCACGTAGTAGTCGAAGGTGTAGCCCTTCTGGCAGCTGCGGATGCCGCACTTGTAGGAGGACACCTTGCCGCCGGCATCGCGGCTCTTGCAGTACTTGAGCATGCAGGGGTACCACTCGATGCTCAGCGAGTAGCTGCAGATGCAGGGCTTCCAGCGGTCCGGGCAGAGCCTGCAGCGCTGCAGCTCCGGCACGTCCGAGCCCTGCGGCAGCACCTCGAACATGGAGCCGTCCACCCCTGCGGGAGCAAGCACACACAGCGCTCAGAGGGAGGGAAAGGAAAGGCCAGAGCCGCCGAAGCCATCCCCACACAGCTCAGAGGCTGAGGAGGAGGTTGGACAGGGCTTTTCCAGGGATTTAAATCTGAATGGGAGCCACAGGAGAAAAAAAGAGCCCAAGGAAAGTGAGGTCCGGCAGGTCCAAGCCCTGGGGCAGCACCTCAAACGTGGAGCTGCCACCCCTGCGGGAGCAAGCAGACAGCGCTCAGGAGGGAGGGAAACCAAAGGCCAGAGCCGCCGAAGCCATCCCCACACAGCCCCCAGGCTGAGGAGGAGGTTGGACAATGTTTCCAGGAGTTGATGGGAATTAAATAGGAATGGGAGCCACGGGAAAAATAAAAGACCCCAAGGAAAGCAAGGTCCGGCAGGTCCGAGCCCTGGGGCAGCACCTCAAACGTGGAGCTGCCATCCCTGCGGGAGCAAGCACAGACAGCGCTCAGGAGGGAGGGAAACCAAAGGCCAGAGCCGCCGAAGCCATCCCCACACAGCTCAGAGGCTGAGGAGGAGGTTGGACAGGGCTTTTCCAGGGATTTAAATCTGAATGGGAGCCACAGGAGAACAAAAGACCCCAAGGAAAGCAAGACCCGGCAGCAGCACCTTGAACAGACATCCCTCAGGGCGATGCCACGAGATAAAGCCAAAGGAGACAGCCACCAAAAGCAGCTGTGGTAGCTTTGCAGAGTCCCCAGGCTGAGGAGGAGTTTGGACAGAGCATCTCCGGGGACTTAAATCTGAATAGGGACCACAGGAGAACAAAAGACCCCGAGGTGAGTAAGCCAAAAGACGCGAAACCATCTTTCCTCCAGGCGGTGGAGCAGGTGTAAAGGTTACTTTTAAAATCCCGAATTAGGTTCACTCGGGGTGCGCCAGCAGGAGTGAGATCTGCGAACCCACGCACTGCTGCAGGGTGACACACGTGCCCCAGGGCCAAAACAAGGGGTGCTGATCCCCAAAAACCTGGCAGGAGCCACCACGGCACCGCGCCAGCCCCTGCCAGGAGCAGCTCCAGCAAAAGCCGCGGGAACTCACCTTTCTCCAGCCAGAACTTGACATCTTCCTCCCGGGTGTAAATGGCCTCCTTGGCCTCTGCGCACACGTTGTGGATGTGGGAGCTCAGCTGCGCTGCCTTGCTGAAGTTCACAGCCACGTCCATGCTGAGGTGCTCCAGGCCCCGCACCTCCTCTGCCTGCCTCACTGTCCGCGGGTTTTTCTGCGGAGGGAATCAGCAGAACTTCAGCCCTGGGTGCATCTCATTCCTCACAGCACACTGTCATGTGCTGCCAGCATCAGATGGGAGAACACCTGGGTGCGAGGCACGTTAAAATAACCTGCTGATACTGAAACCACGATGCTTTACCATTGCCTGTGGTGGTTTCTCCATGTTTTGCCCTGATAAATGGTCCCAGATCAGCACTGGCTTCACTGGGGCAGGGATTTTCACAGCCACTCACCCACCCCTGACACAAATTAGGCTCAACTAAATCTCAAGTGCTTTACTAGAACAGCATCGCTTTCAGACATGAAATCCGACCACAGGACCCCGGAATTTGTTAGAAGGTTAAAAGACTGACTTATTCAAAGTCTGACTTCCTTAAACACTAGGTCACTAGAGCTAAACCGATTGGTGCTAGGAGTTAACACCCATTCAATCACATTGGCCGACACAGAGAGACATCAAATTCTCTCCACCTCTAAAGAAGAATGAACACAAAATAGAGTCAGCAAAAACATCTTTTGTTTACAGAAAGTTCCGTGAGAACGGAGTTTGAGAAATCAAAACAGCTCAGGCTGAAAAACCAGGGCTACAGAGCAGGATCAATGCCACTGATGAAGTCAGCTGAAAACCCAGTTCCTCAGGCAGGAGGGGTGCTCAGGGGTGGCTGGAAGAGCTGAGTAGCCAGGCAGCTGCCTGGGAAGGACAGGCAGGCAGGGGGAATTCCTGGCTGGAGCGGGGCACGGAGCCCGTACCTGCCGCAGCTTTGCCATGGACTCGCTGGGGATGATCTCGTTGCGGTGCAGCCGGGTCACAAAGCACAGGGCCTGGAACTGGCTCTGGCCCCTCTCCAGCTCCCCGAGGATTAAGGCACGGAAAATCTTCACCTCCTGACAGAGAGAGAGATAACAAGGGTGAGAGCTGCAAATCTTCGGCATCAGCGAGGTGAACTGAGAGGTCGGGGTCAAAGAAAGGCTCCAGCTCGTAAACAAAGGCAAAGGTCTCATTCTTGCACTACCTGAGCACAGGGGTGTGCTCCCAGCTCCAATCCCAGCCCAAAGCCTGCAGCAGAAGCCCTGGTGTCTGCAGAGAACGAAGGGTTTTCCCCATCCCACCGTGGCAAGGCCAAATGGCTGCCCGCTCACATCCCACATCCATCAGCTGAGGGTTTCTGTGCTTTCCCAAGAAGGGAAGCAAAGGTCCAAGGAGCCTGGTTTGGTTTTGCTGTGCAAATATCACACCGCCATTATCTTCACGCCTTACTGGGTAAGCAGCCCCAGATTTCCTCTGCTGCCTCCCCTCATTTGCCTCTTGACAAGTGGCATGCTGGAGAGGAAGCTGCTCATCCCTGAATGTGTGGAACTAAAGTGAAAATGAAATTGTTAAAGGCAGAAGGAGCCATTATGATCAGCTGCAGCTGACTTCCCTTTCTGTCCAGGTCACTAATTTTGTCATTTTATATGACACGGATTGAAGTCCTTTCCTGAACCAGCTTGGAAATCAGTCACAGTTACTCCATGTAGAGTCACAGGATTCCTGGGTCAACAGCGAAGCCTCCCCATGTCCTGCTCTGGCACCAAACCCTGATTTCTTTGCAGGGGTCAATCCCTGGCTCTGGCCTCAGGGGCATCCCTGGTGCCAGCCCTTCCCACCCCGAGGGCTCCGCAGGGCTGGAACAGGGAGAGCAGTCCCTGCCCTGGGCACCTCCTGCAGCCCCCCCTCTGCACAGAGGGCTGGGCAGACACTGCTGGCTGGAGAGCAGAGCTGTGCAGCTGCTCAAACCCCTCCGTCCTGGGCCGCTCCCACTGCAGGGCTCACTGCCTTGGCTCTCCCAGCCTCTCTCTGCCCCAGCAGGGAGCATTTCTCTCTTCCAGCTGAGCTTCCCTGCTCACTGAGCCCACTGCTGACTTCCTGCCTTCTCTTCCATGCCCAGAAGAGGAATGGGAATGCCATTCAGGGCACATCTGGGACAGCTGCAAGTGCAGCATTTCCACCCCCAGGATGGGGGAAATCATCTCGCTGGTGTAATTGGTGACTGCACAACCAAGAGCAGGGCACGGAGGAGGCTGGAGAAGAAAGAGACACCAAAAATTCTTGTGACATTGCTATGGAATCATCACTTTTTTCCTGACGGATTTAATGGGGAGATGTCCCACTGAGGCACTGGCACCACTGGAACAACCCACATTCCCCATCCACATTTGGTCCAGCATGCAGGGCCCACGGATGAGCAGACTAAAACCAGGAGCTGACTCTGGCATATTCCTCAGCTGCGGATTTAATTCTAATTCCCTTTGAACAGTCTGGGCAAAACAAGCAGGGATAGCCACGTTTTGCATTCAGGCCGAAAACCTCCACAGGCAGGGGGAGATTAAAAACAGTGCAGCACTTCCCAGGTTGGAGGCAATTTTTGTAAAATGAGAACGTGCTGAGCAGCTGATTAATCCTCCTGATCCGTCTATTTAAGAATTACCCTTCAGCCAGCCAGCTCTTTCCTCCTCAGGGCTGATGCAGACGAGGAATTCACAACTCCCTCTGCCCAAACTCCAGGTGCCAGGGATTTCCAGAGCATTTGCGGACACCAAGGGAGATGCACTGGGACAGGCAGGAACGGGCTGGGTTGCCAGCATTGAAACAGCTTTTAAAAAGCTGTTTTTCCAAGGATCTGGCTCCTGTAGCACGAGCTGTTCTGAGGGGAGAAATCCCGCTTTTGCCTGGCTCCGAGCAAAGCCAAAGTGGACCTTGCAGTGACCACTCTGTCCTGAGGAAAATCAGCCTCTTCTTTTCCCTGCTCTGCCCCAGATCTTTGCTTGGCTTTGACCCAGCTCTCCATGCAACCCCAGGTGGAGCAGGAACCAAACCACGCCGCTTAAAAAAGGTTCCACGGGGAAAGCGCCACCAAAGCCTTTCCCCGTTGGAGAGCACCTTCCCCTCCCCAGCCTCCTCACCTCCTTCCCGGCAGCAAAAGCAGGGAATCGGTGCCAAGGTGTGCACCCAGCCAAGGCACCAAACAGCACCTTGAACTCTGCAGAATTTCCCAGCAGGGAACAGGCCCCAGCAGAGCGGAGCACGGCGGGGACTCTCCGGATGAACTCAGGGCTGGGGAATCCTCAGCGCCGAGCGGGCGCAGTGACAGCTGGGGTTTGGCTTTGGGTGACAAACACTCCAGGGAACAGCCAGCCCTGCAGCAAGG
This sequence comes from Donacobius atricapilla, assembly GCA_013397315.1. Taxonomy (NCBI): domain Eukaryota; kingdom Metazoa; phylum Chordata; class Aves; order Passeriformes; family Mimidae; genus Donacobius; species Donacobius atricapilla. Next base: position 168,049 of record WBMY01010907.1, on the reverse strand, counting down.
CCGCAGCAGCTCCTCGGGGCAGCACGGAAATCAGCGCTCCCAGCTCTCAAAATCCCAGGGCTGCCTGTCCCTACCCAAGGCACTTCCAAGGAGGAGCAGGGAAATCATCCGACTTCTTCCCTCCTCACCCTGTCCTCAGCCAGGGGCTGTCATCTGGGGGGTGAGAGCAGCTCAACCCCCCTGCCTGGGGTTTATTCCAGCAGGGATTTACAAGCCTGTGTGGTCCAGCTCCCAGCCCAGCAACGATTCCACGTCGAGTGGAGCAAACCAGTTCCCAGGGAAATAAATCATTTCAGTGCCTTCCTCCCCGCAGCCCATCCAGCTCTCCTGCCAAATTTCTCTCCCCTAAGGACATCAGTGCTGCTGTGGGGACCCGGTTTTGTCTTTGCAGTGGCACAGGCAGAGGAGAATGTGCTGCTGGGGACATGGGGTGACACCAGCACTGCTGGGCCCAATCCTGCACACTGTCAGCAGCCCTTTCCCCGGGGAGTGAGCGCAGCTGGCCAGAATTCCCCGAGTTTGCACAGCACAGGGAACTTGCTGGTGCATCCACACCAGAGTCCAGCCAGCTGAGCTACCCTGAGTGGGTGGGGATTCTGGTTTTTAACCCCTCTGTCTCTGGAAATGGCTGGAATGGAGAATTTGGCTGTGCTGCCTCTTATATTCAGGCACTTATAAAGGCATGTGCTGGGACAGGGGGAATAAAAAACCCATTTTCTGAGCAATAAGATTCTACAGAATAACAAGCACCAGGATCTTTTAATGAGCCCTCCCAAAGGCTCTTCAATGTCCCTCATTTCCTACTTCTGGTATCTGCTCCGAGAAGAATCTACTCTCCAAATCACACAGATAAAATCTGTGGTCAGATGCCTTCCCATGTCACCTGGTGATTTGTCACTTAACTCGTGCCCCCCCCNCACGGCATGAGGAAATTCTGACACCATCACCCCGAAACATCACACAACAGCTTCAACAACACTGAAAGGACCGGCAGGGCAAGGGTTAAAACACCCCCCAGGCTTCCTCCCTTGTGTTTCCAATCCCAACTTTTCCAGCGATCAAAAGGGAGGAGAAACTTCTCTCTATCTTTGTGCTGACCTTGAAATAAACCCACCCACTTTGTTCTCAGGCCGCGTTTCACAACTGGCAACATCACTCCATTCCGATCAGACACGACATTCTGGGCTGCTGAGCCCCCTCATTATTTTTGAGCAGTACATTTGATGCCTGACCACAGAAAAAAAAAGCGTTTTCATTCCCTGCTTTCAAACTGCGAGAAAAGAAAGGGTCACCCCTGCTCTGCCCAGAAAACATCGAGCCCCCGTTTGAACTCGCACCGACCAGTCGGTGCTGCAGCAAGGAGAGAATAACCCGGTGTGCTCTGAGGACACGGCTCCTCCAGGTCCAGCTCCGGAGGGCAGGCAGGGATGGAAGAAAATCCCAGGGAAGAATGAAAATCCCAGCCCTGTGGAAGCCCCAGGCACTGCTCAAGTCCCCACCAGTGTCAGAGCAAAGCAATGAACAATGATCTCATTTAGCGCCTTTCTTCTCCAGCCCCTGCTCTGGCAACCACAAATTGCCAGCAGAGAAAAAAAAATGATTAAAAAATACTAAATAAATGCCTGACTTTGGATGAACCCCCTGCAGTTTAAGCCAGAGGAGTGGAAAAATCATTTGTGGAAAAACCCCAGCATCCTGGCCACATCATCAGGCTCAAGGGCAGCAGATCAACAACCCCAGCTGCTTTTGGGAACACGCAGAACCCCACGACCTTCGGTGCAGGGAGAAGTTGTGCAACTTCAGGGCAGCAGGGCAGAACAGGGAACTGTCTGGGTGCAGCTGGAGCAGGTCAGAGGGGGAAGCCCGGCCAGGCTGCTGCTTGCTCACACATTACTCACCTCACCACAAAGCCAGCTCCCTGCTCCTTGATGTTTCCCTGGCTTTTCCCAGTTATTTTCCAGCAAATCCATGCAGCAGAGAGAGTCAGGCCCCAGCTGCCCTAAAACTGAGGATTAGGAATCCATTTCTGCAAGTGGGATGCTTGCAAAGCCCTCCGGGAACCATCACTTCCAGCAGGGGCCGAGGAGCTCAGGATTTAACCTATGGACTCAAAACACCTCCAGAGAACTCCAACCCAGAAGAAACTCAGCTCCAACAAGGATGGGAGGGAGAGAAGGTGCAACATACACTCAATCAGGTTTGCGGGTGAGCTCTGAGCCCTCAGGAAGAGCTGAAGCAAGTGAAAAATGCTGAAAAAAGCAGCAGCTCAGCACAGGTCACATCCCAGGTTCCCAAAGGACCTTGCCTAGAGGATCTGTAGTGAGTTCGGATTTCCCTCGCCAGGGAATGTGCAAGTTTGCAATCCACAGGCTTCAGAGCCCTTCCTAACTTCCCCTGCTGTGCCGTGGCTTGCAATTATTCAGTATTTTCTTTAATAGGAGTCACAGGGCTGCTTCCCACGTGTGTGACGGAGTATTTGAAACATGCCACCACTTCCAAAATCTCCATGGCTTCTGCTGGCACCTCAGAGAGGAGAAGGGACATCAGAGGGGCTTGCAGGGAGACTGAGATTGAAAGGGGAAGAGACACCAGAACAATCCCTGGCAAAAAGGCTCCAAGGTTCACAGCAGGCTGGGACACAACACCTTCCTATCTCATGGCTCTGGGCTTCCTCCTGCCGCAAAGCAAAGTCCGCCTGAGCAAACAGCCGGGATGGGGGGCTGGAATGAGATCAAAGCCGTGCCACCCCGCGCAGGCTGCTCTTCCCCGGGCAGTGCGGAGCTCCTGCATCCAGCCGGGCTCGGCATCTCCATGAGACAAGCGGGATGTGGCGCTCCGGCTGAGCGGCATCACCTCCTGCCTCACCGCCGCGCTGGGAGCAGAGGCTGCCGCACGGCAGGGCTGAGCCCAGCCCCGCTGCCAGGCAAACACGTCCCACACCACACACGAGCCCCCCAAGAGCGCAGGAGCCCACCCTAAGGGATGAACCGCACCGCAGGGCATCACGGAGAGACATCCCAGAGCCACAGCAGCGCATGGACACCCCCAGCCCGGAGCAGGAACCCCAAATCCCTCCAGCCCAGCCTCTCCTGACCCCACTCCGTGCCCGCCTGTGCTGAGCCTGCCACGCGAAACTGGGAGGAATTGTGCAGAACCTGCTGCTCAGAGCTCAGCCAGGAGCATCAGAGCTGCCGGACTCAGCCGGGGAACTGCTGCCCGTCCCCACGGGGGTCTTTTACCAGCGTGGGGGCAGCCCCGGGCAGAGGTGGGGACAGCGAGCCTGGTTAACTGTCCTGGAGCTGAGCAGGAGCGCTCAAACAAAGCCCCCGACGCTCCGAGAGGATGGACGGGTTTTTCCCCGTGTGTTCCGAGGGCCCTTCCACGCCTCTGAAACAGTTCCGGCTCCTGGACCCCCAGCCAAGATTCTCCAGCCTCCGAGCTGGGATGGACGGCGGTGTGGAAGGAGGACGGGAAGGATGGACATCCCCCGCGCTCACCGCACAGAAATCACTCACAGAGAGCACAGGAGGCACTCACAGAGAGCACAGAAAGCCCTGACCAGACCCTCCCGCGAGGTGCCAGGGGCCAGCGCTCCCATCCCGCAGCCTTCGCCCTCCTCCAGCCCGCCGGGAATCACCGCGGGACCCCGCGGCACCCGAGGATGCGCTCCCGGTCCCGTTCTTGTCTGAACCCCGGGGGATGCGCTCCCGGTCCCGTTCTTGTCCGAACCCCCGGGGATGCGCTTCCCGCCCCGTTANCCCCGTTCTTGCTCGGACCCCCGGGGATGCGCTCCCAGCCCCGTTCTTGTCCGAACCTTCGGGGATGCGCTCCCGGTCCCGTTGTTGTCTGAACGCCCCGGGGATGCGCTCCCAGCCCCGTTCCAGTCCGAACCCCCGGGGATGCGCTCCCGGTCCCGTTCTTGCACGAAACCCCGGGGGATGCGCTCCCAGTCCTGTTTTTATCCGAACCCCCGGGGATGCTTTTCCCGCTCCGTACCGCTCTGAACTCCCCGGGGATGCTCTCCTTTGCTACCTGCCCGACCCCTCCGGGGATGCTCTCCTCCCTCCGTATCGGACTGAACCCCCCGAGGATGCTCTCCCTCGCCCCGTACCTGTCTGAAATCCGCCGTGAGCGTGACGAGGGCGCCGTCGGCCGCCCTTAGCTCCAGGCTGACGCAGTCGGCGCCGCTGTCGGCCTGCAGGCTCTCCTCCGTCACCTGCCCGCCGGGCAGCCGCACCCGCACCCGCAGCTCTGCCCGCGCC
>WBMY01010907.1:108375-163732 GCA_013397315.1 Donacobius atricapilla | reverse complement strand
GGATGCGCTCCCGGTCCCGTTCTTGTCCGAACCCCCGGGGATGCGCTCCCAGCCCCGTTCTTGCTCGGACCCCCGGGGATGCGCTCCCAGCCCCGTTCTTGTCCGAACCTTCGGGGATGCGCGCCCGGTCCCGTGGTTGTCTGAACGCCCCGGGGATGCGCTCCCAGCCCCGTTCCAGTCCAAACCCCCGGGGATGCGCTCCCGGTCCCGTTCTTGTACGAAACCCCGGGGGATGCGCTCCCAGTCCTGTTTTTATCCGAACCCCCGGGGATGCTTTTCCCGCTCCGTACCGCTCTGAACTCCCCGGGGATGCTCTCCTTTGCTACCTGCCCGACCCCTCCGGGGATGCTCTCCTCCCTCCGTATCGGACTGAACCCCCCGAGGATGCTCTCCCTCGCCCCGTACCTGTCTGAAATCCGCCGTGAGCGTGACGAGGGCGCCGTCGGCCGCCCTTAGCTCCAGGCTGACGCAGTCGGCGCCGCTGTCGGCCTGNTCCCGGCCCCACAGATCCATCATTTGAGTCCCGGCCCCGCACACACAGATCCACCTCCCACAGCCCCAGCCTGGAGAGCGGTTCTGCTCCTGCCCGCTCCACGCCTCTGCCGCATTCCCGCTGTGTTTTCAGCCCCATCTGGCCACAAAGTGCAGCTGGAGAGGAGAAGGGAGGGCAGCGTTCAGGCAGAGCCCAGCTCAAGGCGAGGAATCACAGAATGGTTTGGGCTGGAAGGGGCCGTAAAGATCACTTGAAGTTCCACCCCCATCTTAGGGACACCTTCCACTAGCCCGGGATGCTCAGAGCTCCATCCAAGGCAGCCTTGAACATGTCCAGAGATGGGGCAGCCGCAGTGAAATACACTCAAGAGTTTTCTGAACGTGTTCTTGCTGCGAATCAAACGATATTGAGGTGATTCCTCAGGCTCCCAGTGCCACAGGTCTGGTGTGAGCCACGCTGGAGGCATCCCTGCCCCTGAGGATGGAACTGGGACATCTTCAAAGTCTCTCCCCCAGAAATGAGGGACCTGGGTTCCTTCAGAGCCTGCAGCTCCTTCTCCGAACGCCCCCAATCTTCCCTTCACCTTCCCGGTTCTGTGATCATTTCCAGATGGGCAGATGCTGCTGAAGGGCCCCTTTGATTTCAAAAGGTCTCTCTGCAAACACAGAGGTCACTGTGGCAGCAGGATCAGGGCCTCGGAGAAAGATCTTTGTGAGGAGGAGCACAGAAATAAATGGAAACAACCATTTAAAGCCACGCTTCCAGGCAGGGAGATCACTCTTGTCCAAACAGTGCTTTTTGTGTCACCTCACACAAGCTTTAACCCTAAATTTTCACAGCTCCCCTCAAGCAAAATTGGCTCCTTGAAACGTTTTCCAGGACAATAGCAGTGCTAAAAATAACAGAAGGAAAAGTTAAGAGGGAGGAAAGCAACGGCTCAGCTCGGGTACAAAAAGGGAGGGAGGGCCCACAAGGTAGGAACGCACAGGAAGATCCTCATGACAAAAGCTGCAGAAGGAGAAGGCCCCGCTCACACAGGGAATTTATTCAGAGGAGATTATGCAAAAACCCAGGAGGATCCCAGCAGGGGCTGGAGGGAAGAGCGCCACGAGGTCAGTGGGCACAAACAACCCTTAGAGGGCTTCCAGTCCAGAGGGTTCTTCTCATCCCAAATCCGGAATCCATCCCGGTGGCACTGGGGATAATTCAGGTTTTATCTGAGCCCTGGGTCCTGGGCTGTGAGAGGTGATTGGTGTCATAAATACATTTTATATTATTGGCTTCTCGCAAATATTAAAATCAACGCTATATGTATCGTGTTGGAATAACTTTGTTATATTAATATAGCTTTTATTTCTGCTATTAACAAAACTTGAAAATAGTAATAGGATAGCTAATATATAGATATGCTTGTAATTGAATTGTCTACTTAATTAAGATAATGTCCAGTAAACATATAATAGACTCTACTACTAACGTGTTAACTATCAGCACCTGCCACCTATAAAAAGTATAAACCAAAGCCCAAACTAAAAGGGATAATGAAAGAAGACCAAAACTACAACCAAAAACCAGGCATGCTCTAAAAAGCAGACCCAAAGAGGGGCCATGCAAAATAGTTCCTGGAATATGTAAACTAATTTGTAGAGAAGTATAAATATGCGTAATAATCTATAAATATGCAACAAGCTAATGTAATTTTAAAAAAGTATTTAAAAAGCATCTCCAAAAATAATAAGTATACTCTTAACTAAATACAAAGCACCCAACCCTTTAACCCTTTACTTTATCTCTAGCTCCTATTATCTTTTTACTAAACCTTTTAAATTTTCCCAAAAAAATAAACCTCGTTTTTCACACTGGGGACCGTCCCTCGCTGTGCTGCTGCAGCCGAGCTGCCTGGGAGTACGCGGTGTTATTTTCCTCCTGGTAGCCCCCAGAGCAGAGGAAATCAGCAGTTTGGCTCCGGGAGCTCTTCCCGAGGCTCAGCAGCTTGCCAGGAATGCTGGAGTGCTCCCGCAGATTGCAATCCCGACCTGGGAACGGTGGGATTGATCCCAGGCCCAGAAAGGAATGGACACACGGATAAGAAATAGAGAAAGGGGGTTAAAAATACTGCCAGGCAGCAGAATTAAAGGGCGAGGAGCTGTTTGGGAGATGGCAGGGAGCAGAAAAACCATCAGGGAGCCCAGGAGGGACAGCTTGGCTGAGATCGGAAGGGAGAAGCTGCCGATGGACTGAGGTGACAGTGAGGAGAATTCCTGAAGAGCCAGAGCAGCTCCAAGGCTTTGGGACAGGTCTGAGTGGCCAAACCCATGCTGTAGTGGTGTCTGTGAGCCTTCCCACCTTTGCTGTTTGCTGCTGTGCGGCAGCTGCATGGATGGAGTCTTTTCTGGAGCGCAGGGAAGGTGAAACATTCCCCCCAGCTCGGTGTGCCCCTGGCAGGATCAGTCTGACTGAGTGTTAATGATCTGGGCCAAGATTTTCTGGTATGTGAGCACACTGCAGCCTTTTACTGGGAGAACACTTCCATTAAAATACCTCAGCCACGAGGTTAAGGGGAAAAAAAAAAGGAAATGTGCCGCTAAAATCCTGGCTGAGCTTTGCTGTGAAGTTCCAGGGCGTGGGAGCAGGGAAGTGCAGTCTGACACAGGGCTCACCTTGCTGCCTCTGTCAGCACCGGGGAAAACCAAGCTACAAATCTCCGCTGCCTCTTCCTCACCTCAGAGCTTTGTTTCCAGAGCTCCGTGTCACACTGGCACCTTGGAAAACCACGAAGGGATCAATGCCTGCTAAGACTGGGCTCAAAGACTTGCTCAGAGCTCTGGCAAGCGAGGGAAAAGCGGAGCAGAGGGTGTGAGGGGCGCTGCAGCATCCACACCAAGCTCTGCTTGCAAGAGCCTTCCCTGCATGCAAATTTTCCAGGCAGATTTTCCAAAAAAATTTCCTTTTTTTTTTTTTTTTTTTTGATTTCCAAATCAGAACGTTTGTGGCCACCTCGCCTTCACCACTTGCCACCCGCTTGTTGCGTGAATGCTGCCGGGGGCGATGCAGAAATACCTGCAGCATCTTTTCCCTTCACCCGTTCCAGGAATGCCTCCGACCTGTGTGATGGCTGTACCCCTCCGCCGAATGAAATGAAATGAAATGAAATGAAATGAAATTAAATTAAATTAAATTAAACAAAAGCGTCCTCCCCCCTCTAAATCTAAACCTCTTTCATGCAGTCAGGATGCCCAACATCCTGAGCACAGGAGCTCTGAAGAGCAAAGAACGTGAAGGCCTTTTCCCTTTGCTGTTTCACCCCAGAGTGAGTAATCAGCCTATACTCCAGAGGCCATTAACATCCAGAGTTTCCCCTCCCATGGAGGAGAGAGCAATAATTACTGCCACTTTCCCAGCAGCTTACAGGAAAGCTCCCGTGGCCAGCTGGCTTCATTAGGAGCATGAAACCAAAGTATCCCAACCACCACAACAACACATCAAAGAGGGAGGATGTTTGTTGTGAGCCAGCTGCTTGTTCTGAGAGATAACCTGCGTGTCTCCGGGCTGAAAAATGGGGAAGAAAAAGGCAAAACCCGCTCTGCCATCCCCTGCCCTGTCTGTTTGGGGTGGCTGCAGCCCCTCAGCTCTGCCAGGTCTCAGCTGATCTCAGTCCCCCACGGCTCTGCTGCTGCAGAAACCCCTGGGGTTCCCCTCAGAGCGCTGAAACAACGACGCCAGTGCTTCCCCGAGAAGCTCCAGGTCCTCCAGACTGCCTCTGCTCCTTCCAGAAGTTCTCCTTGCCATTCCGAGTCGCCTTTGCCTCGGGCATCCTGGGCAGACATTCTGTGCAGGAGCTCCCCCGGCTCTCAGGGAAGGGACGCAGCCGGGCAGGAGCTCTGTGCCGTACCCTAAGAGCAACAGCGAGCCTTAAACATCCAGCCTAAACCCTCCCCCTGCGAGGTGATTAATTAGGCTGCGTCTAATGAGCTGTGCACAGCCCCCGGGCTCGGTCAGGGCACGGAGGAGAGGGATGGAGCAGCACCGAAGCTGCTGCACCCGCCTGGTTTGTCAGCGCCAGATGTTCAACAGCAGCCTCTGCCCGCTCCTAACAGACCAGGAGCGCCCACAAATCTGGGGAGCAGCGAAATGCCGGCCCCGGATGGAGCTGAATGGAGGGGTTTAGGCCGTGGATCCCAGGGGTTTGTGCCCCCTGGCCTGGCCCCAGCAGATCCATTTCCCTGCCCGCACTGAGGAGAGCTCAGAGCTCCTTGCAGCGCTCCGGTAACTGCTTGCACAGATGGAGTTCAGGGCAGGAATGTGAAGCCAAGGGGGATGAAACCCAGACTGTTGGTGGTGCTCTGCAAGCCCCACTCGGCCGTTGTCCAGAACAGCCTGAAAGATCTGAAGTCTCCCAAATTAAAATCCACCAAGGACAAGCTTTTACTGCCTGCTCAGTGCCCGAGTTTCTCATTTTGTTTACGCTGATGTTAATCCCAACTCTGGTTGGTGTAACTGAGGTCGGGGGGGTCAGACCCAAACGTTCTGCCTGGAGCTCCTTAATCCCCCATCCTTCATTTTCCGTGCCAAACCACTTTTAAAGCTACACGAAAGAACCATCGGTGCTTTTTGAAGGACTCAATCAGGGCAAGTATTTTGGGGAGCTGAACACAAAAAAACCCAGCCATTTGCCATTGTTCCCAGCACTACAGAACTGAAAGAGCTCAGGGAGAGTTAATTGGATTTTTTTTTTTTTTTCATTCTCCTGGTCCCCCAACTTGTAGACTAAATCCCAGCTATTATCAGGAATATTAGTACCAAGGACCTATGGCTTGATTTGAAGCCCTGGGAAAGGATTTGTGTTGTGGCGTTCAGTGGAGATCTTACTGTTGCAGAAAGCAATCAGGTTTCGAGTCATTTCTCATTAATTAAAAGCGATTCCGCGTCCCTTCGGAGTGTTCCCTGCTGCCCCTCCTGAATGCCCTCCTTTCCTTGGCAATTACATAAACCAAGCTTTCTGAAAGGGGGTGAAAAAACAGCTTTGGAGGCTTAGAACAATGCCCAGCATCTCCTGGCTCTGACCTGGTTACCACCCTATTCTCTGTCCCGGGCAATTAAGGGGTTGAGCAGTGCAGCAGCCTGGGTGTAATTAAATGAGCTGGCCGCGGTGGCAGAGCACTGGGAAGTTGGCTGAGTGCTTTAAAGCTGCTGCAGATGCTTGTCCGGGGATGCTGTCCCGATCAGACGCACGTTAATTGGGATTCCACGCTCATGGATGCAGCTGCAGGGAGGGCGGGAAGGGCAGGAGGGGAAGGGCAGCAGTGGGGGAGGTTCTCGGGGTCTGCAGGGGGGGTTCTGCCCCTTTTCTCGTTTAATGGGAAGGGACTCAAGAGCACGAGCCTGGTGTTACCTGGCTCAGGGGGAAGTGCCACGAAATGCCAATTCTGAAGCCACACCACCCAGTCCAGGTGAGGATCCCTCACAGGGCTCCCGAGGAGAGCAATCCTGAATGGTGGGAGCTGGTGGAGATCACCCAGCCCAAACTGGGCTGCCCTTTCTTAGGAAGGCCACGAGAGCTGGGAGGATCATGTGGAAGGGTCTGGTCTGCTAGGAGACACTCAGAATTCCCACTGATGGTGGGATGATTGGGGAAGTACAAGGAAATCATAGGAAAAACCTCCCTTGTGGTCAGCACTGCTCCTTTAATGAGTAAAAACTCCTCTGTGGATGTCTCCTGTGGCACTGGAGGTTTGGGCAGGTGCCCCTTTTGCTCCCCTGTCCTCTGCTCAGGGCAGACGTTGTACCTGAAGAGTCGAATTCCCATTCCCTTTGTGTCTGAGTCAGGCTTGGTGTTCCTTATTTTCCTGCTCCAGCCCTGCTCCTTCCCTCAACATCTGGATCCAACTACCCGCAGCAGGATCTCTGCAGCACATTCCTCCCCTCCCTCCTGCCTCTGTCCTGTTCACAGAGGGAAGAAACACAAAAAGGGGGAGCTCAGAGAGAGAAAAAGGAGGACAGGGCATGATGAAGACGTTGGGAGATGGAATAATTTTTTTCTTTTCCCTTCCTGCACTCAGCTCTTGGCCTGTGTGGCTCCCAAATGCTGCAGAAATACAGGAATGCCATTAAAACCCACTGGGAAAAAAAAAAAGTCTTCTGAAGTTGTCCCCATCCCTGGAAGCGTTCAGAGCCAGGGTTTGGAGCAGCCTGATTTACTGGAATGTCCCTGCTCGTGGGAGAAAATGAGTTTTAACGAGTTTTAATCCCCAAACCGTTCTGGGATGCTATGGAAGCTGCCCTCAGGGGGCAGAGGGAAAACCTTCCAGCCATTTCCAGGGATGGAAAGGGTGTGGAATGCTCGGCAGGTATCTCCCAGTGCCACAGCCGGGGCCGTGGAGATCCCTGGGTGCACAGAAAGCTCCGTGCTGCACTTTGGGAGTGAAGAACCCAGGAGGTCAGCGTGAATTAAAGTCCATCAGCTCCTGCCCCTCAGCGTGTTTGGGAGATAAAAATGGGCAAGGTCTGGGAGCAGCAACTGCTCGGAGCCCTGGATCACGTGCTGCCATGAAAGCAGCCAAATATCCTGCTGGGAACATCTGAAATAACAGCCCCCAGGGCCGGGGGAAGGAGCTTTCATGTCTCTTCCAACCCAAACCATTCCATGAATAAAAGTGGTGCCTCTCCAAGTGTCCCTCCGCTCCTGAGGAATCCAGGCAGGGAGATGCTCCCCACCACATCCCTGCTGCTGCTGGCTTGGCAGGGGTTAATTTAAACCAGCACAGTTTAGGCTGGAGTGATTCCTGTGGGAATTAGAGAGGGGGAAAAAAAAACCCCTCCGAGTAGTGAATTTTTAATTGGGAGGCTGACCGAAGAGCAGCTAAAGCAATGCCAGTGTGGAGTTAATATCCTTTAAAACAAAAAGGATGTGAATTTTCCGTGCAAGGCAAGCCTGGTGTGAGAGATATTATAAATCTCAGTGAGGCCCTCAAATTCTAAAAGGATATAAATCTAATTAAAGTGATATAAATCTAACAGGAGAAATACACTGTAAATCCAGCCAAAATGATATCCATCTAAGGAAAGCAATGCAAATGCACCAGAAACACCATAAATAAAATCAAAGCAATATAGAGGATGTAACGGAAGCAATCTGAACCCTAAATCAAGTGCCATAAATACAGCAGGATGATCTAAAACTAATTAAAGTGATTTATAAAATGGACATTTTGAGAAGAATCACAGCCCACGGAAGAGGAGAGGAGCTGGAGAGGGCGACCAGGAGAGGTTTTTGAGCAATAAAACCACGAAGAATCAGCCAAGGTTAATGAGGTGCTGTGCTCCAGCTGCAAAAAGGGTCAGGGAAGCTCCTCTTCCCCACCACTCTGAATCCCATTTTATTCTGACCCACATTTCACAGGGCAAGGCAGCGAAATGGGGATGGTTTCATGGGGTCAATGGTGGGAATAATGCCAGGGGAACCACAGAATCCTCCAGGCCAAGGTCCCGGGAGCTTTGGGGGGTCCTCAGCCCAGCAGGAATTTGTGGCAGCTCAGGAGAACTCAGCCAGCACAGCCCTGACATTCCCCCCTACTCATTCCCAACCCAAATTTTCCTGTAACAATCAAACAACAAAAAGAAAATCAAGGATTTGGGGATTTTTTCCACCCCTCTTCACCTCCTATGTTTAAAGTGAAAATTGTCCCAAATCTGCTGTCAGAGGCAGACAGACACAGTGGGGACCATTTTTTGCCTTAAACTGGAAAAATCTCATTTGTTTTTTCCATTTTCTTCCACCTGCACATAAAATAAGTTCTGAAAGGTCTTTTTTTTTTTTTTTCCACTTAAGTGATGCAATAATTGACCTAATCCAGCCACAATCCAAATAATCATAATCAATAATCCTGTTTGTCTTTGGGGGAAAAAAAAATCAATTCCAAAAACAACCAGGTCTGCTTAAAATTCTGTCTGCCTTTAGCCAAAAGAAAGTATTTTCATTCTGAATAATAAAACACCCTCAGTTCAGCTTTGCAATTGTGCTTTTCCCTTCCAGTCTTCCTCCAAAGTGCCATATGTTTTATTCTCCCAATTCCAACGTTTTCTCGTGCTTGAAAGTCATTTGGCATTTGAGCATCTGCAGTGGCCTGAATTTCATTTTTTTTTTCCAGAGCAAAGGAAAAGATCTATTTTGTGGAAACTCACTGGGAAGCAGCACCCCCCTCCTCAAACCCCCAGCTCCAACAATTTATGTTCGAAAATCAGCCTGGAGGAAAATGCAAATATTTTCTCTGGCAGATTTAGCTGGAAATATTTCCCGTGCTTTTCTGAAACATTAAGGCAGGATTCAGCAGCCACTGAGTCCAACANTTATATTTATTATATTATTTTCTTTTCTTCTCCTCAAATCACTGGGATCAGCTTGAAACAAACAGCTGGAGATGAGCAGGACAGAGTCACCACTTTTGCCTTTCTGTCTCTGATTTAAGGTTCCCCCAGCCAAACCTCCCAGAACCCATTTCCTGGAATCGAGGACGTGGGCAGAGCATCAGCATCCCCGAAATCCCAGCCTGATTCAAGCTGGAAGGAATGAGATGGGACTCTCGGAATGCATGAGTGAGCTGGAAATTGGGAAATAGCTGGGAACTGGGAAGGAGGTGACGGAGCCGTTACGCAGCAGCCCCAGACTGCCACAGTGGCACAGCAGAGCCTCCTGCTCTCCCTGGGCTCTCAGGCACCTCTGACTTATGTGAGAACAGCAAAAAGCCTCTGGTTTCATGCAATAAATTCTCCTGGGATTGTCCTTCTGGACAGATTTTACACCAGAGGAGGGTTTTACCTCTGCAGCCTGGAATCAGATACGGGGGAAGTGTCCCTGTGGGCACAGGGCGCCTGGAATAATTTTTTCTTTTCCTTTCCTGCGCTCAGCTCTTGGCCTGTGCGGCTCTCAAACGCTGCAGAAATACAGGGATGCCATTAAAACGCACGGAAACGAATCTTCTGAAGGTGTCCCCATCCCCCGGAAGGCTCTGGGTGTTCACACAGGGCAAAGCCCCTGGGACCGGGCAGGGATTCCCAGCCAGGCTCTTCCCATCCTGTTCCCTGCTGAGTGGCTGCGAGCACCCCGCAGACAGACAGACAGACAGACAGACAGACACGGAGATAACCGAGCCCTGGGGGCACGCAACGCTGCTCGGTGCTGTCCCTGCAGCCTGGCTGGCGGCTGCAGAGGGACCAGGGCCGGCCAGAGCAGCCGGGGCCACAGGGGCAGCACCCCAGGGCACCGAGCAGCTTCTCCTCGGGAGCAGCTCCGGACCCACTCTGGAGGGAAATCCTTGCTGGGTGATGCCAGCGAGCCATCAGACTTGAGGTGGGGGAGTAAAATCCCTCCTGTGCCCATTCCTGAAGTCCCTGCTGTAATTCCCAAACCCTGCTGTGATCCCCAAATCCTGCTGTGCTTCCCAAATCCTGCTGCAGTTCCCAAATCCTGCTGTGATTCCCAAACCCTGTTGTGATCCCCAAATCCTGCTGTGCTTCCCAAATCCTGCTGCAGTTCCCAAATCCTGCTGTGATTCCCAAACCCTGTTGTGATCCCCAAATCCTGCTGTGCTTCCCAAATCCTGCTGCAGTTCCCAAATCCTGCTGTGATTCCCAAACCCTGTTGTGATCCCCAAATCCTGCTGTGCTTCCCAAATCCTGCTGCAGTTCCCAAATCCTGCTGTGATTCCCAAACCCTGTTGTGATCCCCAAATCCNGCTGTAACCCCAAACCCTGCTGTAATCCCAAATCCTCCTGGGGCTCTCAAACCCTGCTGTAACCCCAAACCCTCCTGGGGTTCCCAAACCCTCCTGGGGCTCCCAAACCCTGCTGTAACTCCAGACCCTCCTGGGGCTCCCAAACTCTCCTGGGGCTCCCAAACCCCGCTGTAACCCCAAACCCTGCTGTAATCCCAAATCCTCCTGGGGCTCCCAAACCCTGCTGTAACCCCAAACCCTGCTCCAGCCCCTGGTGACGTTCTCCCGACGCGTGGCTCCTGGAATCAGGCCAGCCTCCCTCATCTCTCTCTCTCTCCCCAGCTCAAGGTTGATGTCCCCACAGGCAGCGAGATGGAGGCAGGCCAAGGGACAATCTGTTCCTCATTGAGGTCATCCTGCAGTTTGCTGCTGATGTGGCGTTTGGGGGATGGAGCACAGCAGAATCAAATAAATAATCCCTTCCTCGCCTGGCCTCAGCTCCGCTGATAAAGCAGGAGAAGCACCAGGCCAGCAAAGGAAACCAAATTCTTCCAGGTGACCTTTCACCCTGCTCCCACACCAGTGGGGGAAAACCACAGCAGCTCCCGCTGGGCATGGTATCAGAATTTACGGGAATATTTTTCCTATCTCCAGTCAGTCTTTCCAAAGGTTTTTTTTGTTTTGGTTTGGTTTGGTTTTTTGGGTTTTTTTTTGTTGTTGTTGGTTGGTTGGTTTTTGTTTTGGGGCTTTTTGTCTGTTTTTGTTTTTGTTTTTGCTTTTGTTGTTTGTTTTGTTTTTGTGCAGGTTTTTGTTTTGTTTTGGTTGTTGTTGTTGTTTGGTGGAGGTTTTTTGGGGTTTTTTTTGTCTCTCTCCCAGTTCTTTCAGGGCAGGGGCTTCCCCCAGCCCTGCTCTCCAAACCCTCCCTGCTCCCCTGCAGCCCAGCCGAGCTGCTGTGTCGTTTTAATGGCCCACCTCAAAGCGCAGCTGCCGAGCTCAGGCATTTTGTCGGGTTCTGGTGAAAAATCACAGCTGCCTGAGAGCTTCCTGTTCCACTCACTCGCCCTCCCCGTTTTAAGGAGGTGGGGAANCCCAAATCCTGCTGCAGTTCCCAAACCCTGCTCCTGTTCCCAAACCTTTATCCAGCTCCCAAACCCTTCTACTGTTCACAAACCTGCCTTAACTCCCAAACCCCTCTGTAATTCCCGAACCCTTCTGCAGCTCTCAAACCCTGCTATAACCCCAAACCCTGCTGTAACCCCAAATCCTCCTGGGGCTCCCAAACCCTCCTGGGGCTCCCAAACTCTCCTGGGGCTCCCAAACCCCGCTGTAACCCCAAACCCTGCTGTAATCCCAAATCCTCCTGGGGCTCCCAAACCCTGCTGTAACCCCAAACCCTGCTCCAGCCCCTGGTGACGTTCTCCCGACGCGTGGCTCCTGGAATCAGGCCAGCCTCCCTCATCTCTCTCTCTCTCCCCAGCTCAAGGTTGATGTCCCCACAGGCAGCGAGATGGAGGCAGGCCAAGGGACAATCTGTTCCTCATTGAGGTCATCCTGCAGTTTGCTGCTGATGTGGCGTTTGGGGGATGGAGCACAGCAGAATCAAATAAATAATCCCTTCCTCGCCTGGCCTCAGCTCCGCTGATAAAGCAGGAGAAGCACCAGGCCAGCAAAGGAAACCAAATTCTTCCAGGTGACCTTTCACCCTGCTCCCACACCAGTGGGGGAAAACCACAGCAGCTCCCGCTGGGCATGGTATCAGAATTTACGGGAATATTTTTCCTATCTCCAGTCAGTCTTTCCAAAGGTTTTTTTTGTTTTGGTTTGGTTTGGTTTTTTGGGTTTTTTTTTGTTGTTGTTGGTTGGTTGGTTTTTGTTTTGGGGCTTTTTGTCTGTTTTTGTTTTTGTTTTTGCTTTTGTTGTTTGTTTTGTTTTTGTGCAGGTTTTTGTTTTGTTTTGGTTGTTGTTGTTGTTTGGTGGAGGTTTTTTGGGGTTTTTTTTGTCTCTCTCCCAGTTCTTTCAGGGCAGGGGCTTCCCCCAGCCCTGCTCTCCAAACCCTCCCTGCTCCCCTGCAGCCCAGCCGAGCTGCTGTGTCGTTTTAATGGCCCACCTCAAAGCGCAGCTGCCGAGTTCAGGCATTTTGTCGGGTTCTGGTGAAAAATCACAGCTGCCTGAGAGCTTCCTGTTCCCCTCACTCGCCCTCCCCGCTTTAAGGAGGTGGGGAAAGCAGGAATGCAAAAGCTGAGAAGCCTCCAGAGCTGGGAATATTTTTGTTCCCTCCAGCCCAGCTTCTGCCTTCCCTTTTCTGTGGCAGGTGAGAGACATCAGCAGCACCATTTGAGAAACCACCCCAAAAACCGAGACTCAAATCCCCAGAGCTCCCGTGAAAGGCCTAAACCCTGAACTTCAAATACTCCAGAGGCTGGAGAGGTTTGGCTCGGGCTGTGCCTCCGGAGTTTGGGACGTGTCTTTCTCCCCAGCGGGCTCCACTATCCGCTGGTGACTCAGGGGAGCAGCAGAAGCATGAGGGGACAGCAAGGGGGCTCAGGGGCTGGAATCAGACAAAGCTGCCCGTGGGAGCTTGGTTTGCCCGAAACACCGTGGCAGGAGCTCGGGGATTGACCGAGGACGGAACAGGACGCTCCTGTTTGTGCCTGCCCTGCCAGCCACGTCCAGGCCAGGCAGGCTTGGAGCTGGAGGTGCCAGGCTGGAGAGAATCCCTCCTGCTGCTGGTGGGTGAGGAATTTCCTCTTGGCTCCGAGGGAAGCTGCAGCCCAGGATTAATCGAGCGGCGCCTTGCGCTGCAGGAGAAATCACATCGAATTCCCTCACATCGGGTTCCCTTCACGGCTCAGGGCCAGCAGTGCCAGAGAGTGAGAATTCCTGGCTGGGACAGAGCCCCAGAAGGGTCAGGGCACTCCTGTCAAGGAAAGGGAGACCTTCTGCTGGAGATCAGAGGCATTAGGCACGGCGGGAGGGAGGCAGAGCCCGGGGCTTTGCTTGCTCAGAGCAGAGGCAGGAGGGAAAATGCTCCTGGGGCTCGTGAAGGAGAAATCCCCCCTTCCCTCCTTCCCAGGAACGCTCCTGAATCTGCTTTTGGGGCCATCTGGGATTCCCAAAAGCTGCTCCCCGCTAGCCCAGCCCTCCCAGGAGGTGAGGGAGGAATGACGCCGTGGTCCAGCTGCAGGACACCACCCCAGCAGTCCCTGAGTCAGGATTTTGGCAGTGTGGGGGCTGCTCCGGGCCTGCTGTGCTCAGCACGGCGAGGATGGGGCTGGAGGAGGTGGGGAGGGGATGGATTCCCATTCCCTGGCTCCAGCCAGGCTCTGATCCCCCCAGCTCAGCCCTGGAACCACGTGTGGGACGGGAGCCACTTCATCCCTTCTCCTCTCCCGTAACCTCAGCCAGAGCCCTTCCCACGTGGAGAACGTGGCTTTGTTTCAAGGGACAAAGTGCAGGAGTTTCTCATTAACAGGGAATGAGAAGTGCTGGGATCCAGCTGCGCCAGCTCCCTTGGAGGAGGGAGGAAAAGCGCCCAGGGGGAAGAAAGAGGTGGAAAAGGAAGTCAAAGCAGCACAACCGCCTTGCACTCAGAGCTCTGAGCCTTGCCCTGGTGTCCGTGCACTCCTTTCCCCGTGGGCCCTGCCGGACCCACATTGGCCCCAGCGTGTCCTGCTCCCCAAATCTTTTGGGGGATCATAGCTGGAGCGGCCTCGACCTCAGTGGAACCCCCAGCAAAACCTCTCTGCACGTCCAACACCCTCCTGGGGCTTCCCAGGCACCCTGAGCCCGGCGCAGGATGCTGGGAGTGGGCAGCAGGAAGGGCACTGCCTGCCCAGGGTGTTTAGGAGCAGAGAAAAGGACGAAGAGGAGCAGCCCTGCGCTGTTTACATCACCTCCAAAAAGAAGCTGAGCTGTGATCCCACCCCGAGGCAGCTCCCAAAGAATTTACCCGACATTCCAAGAAAAAGGCCTTTTTTTTTTTCTTTTTTTTTTTTTTTCCCTCCCACCTACTGAGTGGGCTGCAAAAGCAGCCTCTCACTGCACAAGAGGAAAAAAAAAAAAGACCCATATTGTTGGGGAGAGCCCACTCCTGCCAAACAGCCCGACCCACGTGGGCCAGGGCTGGGAGCAGGAGTGGGCCAGGGAGGGAATAAAGTGGTTCTTTATGTGCTGGCCGGGCTGGGGGTGATGCACAGGCAGCAGAACTGGAAAGGTCAAGTTTCATAACAGCCCCGAGAAAAGGGATCTTCCTTCTGGGGCAGCTGGAGGGGGGATAAGGAGGGGAATCTGAGCAGCAAACAGGCAGATGGTCCCTGGGAGCACAGGAGAACCTCCTTGGGCAGCAGCACATTGCCTCGGCACCGAGGTGAAGGAGCAGAGATGGGGATGGCTGTGGGAGAGACGAGGGGAAAGAAGGGAAAAATCGGAGTTTGGATACAGCAGGAGCATTGCTTTCCTCTCACTGCTCCAGAGAAAGCCAGCCCCAGGAAAAGTGTTTGGGATTGTTTATGGCTGAGGGAAATGTGCTTTGCTCTCACCCCGCTGCCCATGGTGGCGGGGCTGGGCTGAGCGTTGGACTCGATGACCTCAGAGGTCTTTTCCAGCCTCAGTGACTTCCATTCCACTTCCATTCCTCCTCTAACCTGAGCAGGGACCTGCCAGCATCTGCTCCCCCTGGGGAAAGCCTCAAAGCTCCCAAAGGCCTTTTCCAGCCTCAATGACTTCGATTCCCTGCCCTGTGCTCTCCCCAGCGGGGGCTGCTGCTCTTGGCCGGGGTGCCCTGCCCATCCCTGCCCACCTCCCGCTGGAACCTCGTGCGGAGGGTGAAGGGCAGGTTGCAAAGAGACAAAGCCACGATCCCATTGCCATGGAGATGTTAATTCAAGCCGGGTTCAAAGGAAATTGTTCCAGCTCAAGCGAACAAGCCTGGCAGGAGAGCCCTGCTGTCAGCTGAAAGGGGCCAGCTCCTCGTAAAAGGGGGAAAGGAGGTGGGGTCAGAAAGAGGGGCCCCTGCTCCGAACACGAGCTCCAAAGAGCCCCGGAGCTGCTCCCTGGGAGCTGAGCCTCCAACACAGCAGCAGAGGACGCCAGGCTGCATTCCCTGCACAGCCCCTGCAGTGCTGCCATGCACAGCAGCAGAGGACGCCAGGCTGCATTCCCTGCACAGCCCCTGCAGTGCTGCCATGCATGCATTCAAGGTGCTGAGGCAAGACAGAGAGAGAAGGGCAGGACAGAGAAGGGCAGGACAGAGAAGGGCAGGACAGAGAAGGGCAGGACAGAGAAGGGCAGGACAGAGAAGGGCAGGACAGAGAAGGGCAGGATGCAGAAGGACAGGACAGAGAAGGACACGACACAGAAGGGCAGGACAGTGAAGGACAGGACAGAGAAGGACACGACACAGAAGGGCAGGACAGAGAAGGACAGGACAGTGAAGGACAGGACAGCCGCCCCAGCACTGCAGCCAGCCGGGGTTCATGGAAGTGTTGCGTTTGGTGTAATGATTAATCCTGGCCGGGCAGGCACCTTGCCTGCTGGAAAAGGTGGGGTTCTGTTGGGCTCTCTGGGGCCTGCTTCACCTCTCCGAGGTGGGCAGCACATTCCCAGCCCCTCGGAGGATGGGTGGCACTGCCCTGGGCTCGTCTGGCATTGCTGGAGGGTGGAAAGGTCCCAATGGAGCGCCTGGAGAGGGGCAGGGGTGCTCTGGCCACCAAGCCCCCTGAGGAGGGAGGCAGCGGAGGCAGAGCTCACGGCCTGGGGGGACAGAGGAGGGTGCAGAGCTGAGAGGTCACAGAACAGCTCTGAAAGGGATGATGAAGCAAGCAGCTGCCAACCCCCTCCCCTGCCCCGCAGGAGCACTTTGAACCCCTCCCCTGAGCCAGAGCAGGAGCAGACCTGCTCAGTGCAGCATCCGGGGGGTTACCAGCAGCGCAGCTCAGCGCTGCAGATCTGAGCTGTGGTTTGAACTAAAAGAAAGAGCAAAAAGCCCAGAGTCAGGACAGGCTCTTCCAACTGAGCTAGGAGATCTTCCCATCTGCTCCTGCAGTGCCAAGAGGAGAATTGGTGCTGGAGTGGAAGTGCTGCCTGCCAGCCAGGGCAGCCAGAGGAGCTTTCATCTGGAGCCGGCAGCGCTGGAGAAAGTTCTGCCTGGCCAAGACTGACCCTGAGGGGGTCCTGGGCAGTCTCTGGCCTCCGCTGGCCATTGAGATGTCTCTGGGCAGCACAGCTCCCCTGCCATCCCCCCTCTCCCTCCTTCCCATCCCCATCCCTGCCTCCCTGCAGCCCCTTCCCGCAGCGCCGGCTCAGATGTGCTGCCAGGGCAGTGGTGGGGAGCAGCAGAAAGCGCTGACAGCCAAGGCCCTGCTGCAGCTCCCACATCCCACATCCCACCGCCTGAGTGAGGCTCGGGCCCTCTCCCACCTCTTCCTTTGCTTTCATCCTCCCCAGCTTCCAGGCTGTAGCTCCAGGCTGCAGCTGCTGCAGACAAAAAAAAAAAGGTTGGTTTTTTTTTTTTTGCTAATGCGCAACAGGGAAATTTCTCACTAATTGGAGCAAAAATGTTTTCTCTGTCCTTAACTTTTTTCTCCTCTTCTTTGCCCTTTTCCTGCCACCTCTCCCGGAGTCATTCCCTTGCCAGCTGGCTCCTCTCCCCCTGTGTCTCTTCAGGGGCGCCCTCCTGGAGCAGCCCTGACTTTTGGCCTCCTCAGCGACGTGCCCGAGCAGGAGGAGAGGCAAGTAAGGAAAAGGGGAAGCACAGGCTCGGGATTCTGGCTGCTCTGAGCAGGGAGGCAGAGCGGACCTGGATGTGCTGAGTTTGGGAATAACAACAGGAGGCTGGAATCTGGTTCTGTAATCGCAGAGTTGGGGTCACAGCTCACTCATGGCCACGTGGAAGGAGGAGACAGAAGCAGCGCTCGGATCTGCTGCAGTAATCTCAGGATAAATCATATCACAGCTGCCTTCCTCAAAATAGAGAGGCTTTTCCTTCCCCCCCTAGGCTCTATCTGCAAGTTGAATTCTTTTAGAAAACAAAAAACAACCAGTCAGAAAAACAACCTAGGCGGCCACAGTTCCATTTGTTTTCCATTTATCTGCAATCTTAGCTCTTCTCCCCTGAAAATTTTGCTCTGATTGTGAGGGTGGGGAGGCCCTGGCACAGAGAAGCTGTGGCTGCCCCATCCCTGGAGGTGTCCGAGGCCAGGTTGGAGCAAGCTGGGATAGGGGAAGGTGCCCCTGCCCACGGCTAGGGGTGGAATGAGATGGTTTTTAAGGTCCCTTCCAACCCAAACCACTCCAGGATTCTGTGGCACCCTGCTGAGGAGTGAAGCAGCATTTCTGTATAGATCTACAATAATTTCCCCCTGCTCCATCCCCTTTTTAGCTGCAGATCCTGGATCGGGTGCTCTGACCCTGTGACACGCTGAGGGACCTGCTGGAGGACCCGTGGTTTCCCTCACTCCTCAGAACCAGAGGGAAGAAGGTTTTTCCCTGAATCCTCCTCCCCGGAGAGCGAGCTCTGAGTTTTGCCTCTACCAGGAACTTGGCAATTTCCCTTTGGGACCTCTGCCTGCACTTGCCCCGCACTCAGCCCTTTTCCCACTGATGATTAAACCCTTTTGAGGCAATCCCGAGACTCATCCCTGCCCCTTGCTGATTGCAAAATGTCACCCATTCCTCGCTGCCCTTTTTGTTCTGCACCTAAAGAACCCGGGGCCGGGTATTTTAGCGCCTCTTTCAAGGTTACTCAGCCTGGCTTTTGACAGCTGGTTCCTCCACACACCGACCTCTGCTCTCCCTGCTGATCTGGCCTGTTTCTCCATCCCTCGCAGGCATTCTGATGACTCTTAGCATCCTTTTGAGGTGGTTATTCATCCAGCTGGAACTGGAAAACTCCTTCGGAGGGTGTCCTCTCAAACGTTTTGAACTCTGCTTGGTGGTGTTTTTTTTTTTAGGAAAAATTGCAATCGCTCCTCGGAGCTCCTGAGTCCAATTTTCGTTCCTGTGGATTTCTCTCCACCAACGAGGACTTGCCTATCTGAAATCGAGGATCTCGTCTGCAGGCTTTGTTTGCCTTTCCATTTCATTTTCATTGAATCAGCAGTTCACCCCTGAAAGCCGAGGCTGCTTTCTCAACGTGGTGCCCTCACTGCTGCTCAAACCCCAGGACAGGGCAGGGCCTTTCCTCACTGCTTCAGTGAGTGCTGCCGAGGAAATTCACCTCCATCCCACGCCAGAATAGATCCCCTGCCGTTCCTAATGTCATTGATTTTCAGGATAAGAGACTCTCTTCCCAAGAACACATTTTCTCAGGCTGTGTCAGGTGAATAACCTTGCAGAATTCTCTTTCCACGCCCCAGTTTGACCCTGGGAAGACACAGAACCCCCCTGACAGTGCCAGGACCAGCCCAGCTTTATTTCCCCACTGAACTTAAGCCTTATAGATTAATTTTACAGCATGTCAGGACTTGGAGGATTCTCACTCTAAAGCTCTCTATTGCCCCTTTTACTGTACATCCCTTCAGGGAATGGGAATTATTTCAGATCTGGTCTCAGAGTGCTCCTGCACTTCATCAGAGAGGTGTAACCCATCCTCTGAGAGCAGGGCAGGCTGCAAACGGAGAGGAAATGCAGGTCCCTGAACTGGGGAGCTGCTGAAACCAGGATTCAGCCCCGAATGGTCAAGGCTTTACTCTTCTCTCATTTCTAATCTCTCCAGCTTCCAGAAAACCACAGAGATAAACCCCGAGTTTATAGCTAAATTCTCCTCTCAGTCACCATTCAGCAACTGCTGGATAAATGCAAAGAGCTGGTGTGGACACAGGGCAGGGGTGCAGAGCATCCTGAGCACCAGCACCTCGTTAGAATGTGTGCCGGGGCTTGTGGAGGGAGACAGAAATTATCTCCAGCACCATCACATCCCTGCGAGAAACCAAAGCAATCAAGGCTCAGCACCCAGGGGGATTT
This sequence comes from Donacobius atricapilla, assembly GCA_013397315.1. Classification (NCBI taxonomy): domain Eukaryota; kingdom Metazoa; phylum Chordata; class Aves; order Passeriformes; family Mimidae; genus Donacobius; species Donacobius atricapilla. The sequence goes on along the minus strand of WBMY01010907.1, from coordinate 144,568 downwards.
TCTGCCACGTTATATTCGAGTTCCTGTCTAAATCTCTTCCCTTTCTCCTCCTGATGAGTTTTTTTTTTTTTTCTTTTCCCCAGCCTGCCCGGGCGGGCAGCAGCCCAGGCTGCTGGGGGATGCAGTTTGCTTGGCTCAGCTCTGGCTGCTGCCAGGAGCAGCCTGGCGGGCTGCACGCACCGTTTGGGGCCATATGTGGCGTTATTTAGGCGGGGAGAGGGAGGGAAAATGTGAGACAGGAGCTGAGAGAGAGGGAGGGAGGGAGGGGGGAGCGGGGTGGGATGTGAGCAGACACCCCCGGCCCACGGGAGGGGTCAGCACAGAGCTCACGGAGGGAGCTGGGGCAGGAGGCGAGGGGCGGCTGGCGGAGAAGGACTTGGAAAGGCTCCTGGAATCGCTGCTACCCGCTGGGAGACTAATTCCGTTTCTGTTCTTCGCCCCTCTCTCCCCATCCTCCCTCTTTCTCTCTCTCAGTAAGGGGGGAAGGCGGCCAAGGGCTCTGCTCCAGCCGCGCTGGGTCACTCGGGGGAGGAGGAAACACCCGGGAGAGCTGGAAGGGCTCCCTCAGGCTGGGCCCAAGCGCTGAAAAGAGCCCTTGAAACCCCTGACAGGCGCTGGCCGGTCTCCAGCATTACCTGGGGAGGAGCGCAGGGACCGCTCGAAATCCCCCGGCAGCGGCAGGGGATGAACGAGAGAGGAAAGAATCGGGGGCTGAGGACAGTGAGCGTTCCGTCCTCTCCTCCTCCGCTCCCTGGCTGCTGCCCAGCGGCAGCTCCAGGATTCTGTGATCCCAGCACGGGCAACCCCTTCCCCATCAGCCCTGCCGGGCCCGGGGAGCGCTGCTGTGCCAGCGGAGGTGCCATCCTCTGGAATAAGACATCAAACCCTCCTGCCTGGCAGCCGGGAGCGCACAAAACCCTCCCTTGGCAGCTCCCGCCGGCCTTATCTCCCTCTCCCTCAGCCAAATTCCAGGTTTGGAGCTGCACAAAGCAGCTCCTGACGAGCTGCCAGGATTTTAATGAGCAGTTCGCACAGACACCTTCCCGTGATGAAACTCGGCCGAGCAGGTGCACGGTGAGCTCCCAGAACAGGGAGCTCTGTTTGCTCCCCGCTTGTTCAAACAGCAGCGGGTGCAGAAATCCTTCCCTCTGGAGCATCACTCGAGCCGGGAAGTGGCGTTGTGCGGCGGGGAAAGTGTCGTGGAGAGCGCTTGGCTGCGGGCTGTTGACACGGTGCTTCTGAGGGGATAATGAGCGCGCTGATAAGATAACGCGGCGGCCGGGGATTCCAGCCGGGATGGGAACGCGGGGATGGGAACACCGGGATGGAAACACCGAGATGGGAACGCCGGGATGGGAATGCGGGAATGGAAATGTAGGGATGGGAACATGGGATAGGAACACGGGGATGGGAACATGAGAACACTGGGATGGCAACACGGGTATGGGAACACAGGGATGGACACAGCGGGATGGGAACGCCGGGGTNTGGGAACGCCGGGATGGGAACATGGGAACACGGGGATGGGAACACGGGGATGGGAATGCGGGGATGGGAATGCGGGAATGGGAACAGGGGAACACAGGGATGGGAATATCGGGATGGGAACATTGGGAGGGGAACGCGGGGATGGGAACATGAGAACACCGGGATGGCAACAGGGGTATGGGAACACCGCGGTGGGAATGTGGGCATGGGAAGCTGCCGGGTGTGCCCTGCAGGGTGTTTGGGAAAGACCCTCCTGCACCCTGCAGAGTGGGATGTCGGACACACCCATTCTTCTGCGCCGCTCCCAGACCCTTCTCTCAGGCCGTTTAGGGACAAGGTCTCTGCAGGACAGAAGAACAGGACTAGGAGAGCCGGGATTTCCAGGATTTCACCGCCGGGATGGAATCTGGGGTGTTCACCCTGCTATAAACCCAACGGATCCCTTCCCAGCATGCGGGGAATTCCAGCGGGGAGGAGGAGGAGACGAAAGGGGGTTGTCAAGGCCCCGCGGAGCCCTGGTACTGCTGGAAGGGAATCCCCAGGGCGCTGACCCTGCCCGGGACCTGCAGGACGGGCATGGAGCAGCACATGGAGAACTGGGCCAGCCTAGCCTCCCCAGGGCTGCCTGCATGGCAACCCCAGGGGATTCTCCCCTTTCCCAAAGCACGGGAAAGCCAGGAGGATCATACCCGGGATAATCCACCAGGCATGGACCCATCCCTCCCGGTGCAGGCATCCACCTTCCCAGCAAAACCCTGGAATTGTGCCAACACCCCCTGTCCCCGCTCGGCTCCAGGCACCCGCCCCGGTCCCAAGGTGGAGCGGGCCTGACCCGCCGTGTTCTGGAGGGATTTTCCAACACGCCTGGATTTTTGGGGCCCCTGACACCCGTGTGTGGGCCACGGAGGACACCTAGTGGCTGGCAGCCCGTGCGGGGTGTCCTGCCCCACAGCTCCTCCTCTGCTGGGCGCAGTTCCCCAGCCTCTGCATCCTCTCCATCATCCTCATCTCGTCCTTTTCTGCTCTCCAGCTCCCATCTCCAGCTCCCCTTTCCATCCTCATTCTTCCCCCTCCATGTCCTTTTTCCATCTCCCTCCCCTCTCCATGCTCTTCCTTCCTCTCCATCCTCATCTCCCATCTCCATCTAATTTCTCCATCTCCCTCTCCCTCATCATCCTCATCTCCCCTCTCTCCATCCCATCGTCTCCATCTCCTCCTCCATCTCCCCTTTTCCATCTCCTCTCATTTCATCTCCCCTCTCCTTTCCCCACCTCCCCTCTCCACCTCCATGTCCCCTCTCCATCCCAGATCCCAGGAAATCCTCCAGGCAAGGATAATGACTGTCCTTGCTCCCTACCTGGGGGGAAGTGGAAGGGCTCAGCCCCTGTGGCACCCTGGATGTGTGGGGGACCCCTGGGACGCTCCATGGGGTGGGAATAGGGATGCAGCCAGGCTGCAAGGAGGAATGAGCAGCTCCTGTGTGCTCCCAAGCTGTGCAGGGCCCGGGGATGGGCAGGATGAGGGGAGCTGGGATGGGCCAGAGGATGCTCAGGAGCCTGGCAGGGGTGGCGCAGGGAAGGAGGGATTTGGGTGGTCAGCCGGGCTGCACAGCCAGCCTGGGGGGCCTGGCTGGATGCTCACAGGGTCCTGCTCTAGGAAAAAAAGACACTAAAAAGTGCCCTGGGAGGGACATCTCCACTCGTGGTTGGCTTTCCCTCACTGCACGGGCAGGATGTGAGCACCGAGGGCAGGAAATCCCCAGCGCCAGAGCCTCAGGTGAGAGATGTGAGACCCTTCCAGCGATGCCCACCATCCCGGGGTGCCAGCCCGTCCCCCTGCCAGGGCACTGCCCCAGGGAGCCCCGGAATGCGGGGCCAGGCCATTCCCTGCTGGAATTCCTCTCCCAGCTCCCCTCCCTGGGTGCCAGCCAGCCCCGGGACGTCACACAAGGCTGCGCTGGGACTCGATGGAGCCTCCACCGTGGATGCAATTAATGTAATAAAGGCTGGGCAGGGGAGCAGGCCGGGCTCCCAGCAGAGCCGGGCTCCCTGCCTTGCCCAGGCTCCGGGTGTGCCCTGCCCTGCACAACAAGCAGCATCCCTTCCCTGCTCCCTGGCGTCCCTGCCTGGGAATCTCCCCCGTGCTTTTCCCCTCTTTCACAACTATCCCACCTACCGGGAGGTGGGATGCTGCTGCAGGAGCAGGCTCGGCACGCTGGGGAGGCAGGAATGCAGGAGTTCTGGGCCCTGCGGGCACTTCCCAAAGCTCCCGCGCAGCTGTGCTGGAGTTGTGCAGCCTCAGCGGCCACCCTGGCGTGCAGGGTGACAGTGTGGGCGATGCCAGGCTCGGGCTGTGCCCTCGCTGCTGCTGGCAGTGCCCAGCCCGCTCCCTGCACTTCATTTCGGGCACTTCACTCCCCACACTGAGCTGCTGCAGGGACAGAGCTGCCACCGAGCCCAGGGAGGGCTGGCACACAGCAAATCCTGCCCTGGAGGGTCTGGGGAGAGGCTGGACAGGCTGGGATGGACAGGCTGGGATGGGATGGACAGACAGGGATGGACAGACAGGGATGGGATGGACAGACCGGGATGGGATGGACAGACCAGGATGGGATGGACAGACAGGGATGGGCAGGCTGGGATGGACAGACAGGGATGGACAGACAGGGATGGGATGGACAGACCGGGATGGGATGGACAGACCAGGATGGGATGGACAGACAGGGATGGGATGGACAGACAGGGGTGCAGCAGGTGGTCTCTGCTGTGCCACCCAGAACCTCACTGTCTGCCCTGACTTCGAGTCAGGTCCTGCTGGGGATGCTCCTTGAGCTGGAGAACGTTCCGGGGTTTGTTTTGCTGGGTGGGAAGAGCTTTGTCTGCCACCAGAGCAGGTGGGAGAGAGGCCGAGAGGCCTCAGTGTTGGCAGGACGCTGGAGGCGTCTGAGGGCACTTTGGGGTGCAGGGAAGTGTCCAGGATGGAGCCCCTGGAGAGAGGCAGGAGCAGGATGAGAGGTGCAGCCCCGCCGTGCCGCGGTGGGGCTGGAAGCAGACACCAGCAGGAGCTGAAGGAGGCCCATGAGCTCAGCGCCGCCGACGTCAGAGCCGTGCTCAGCCTGTCCCCAGCTCCTTTCCAAGGCAAACATCTGACATTTTCCATCCAGCTGCTTCCCTCGGATGCCAAACCTCACTCCCATTCCTGCAAGCCAGGGCTGGTGTCCACATGCTCCTGCTGAGTTACAGCTCCATTCCCAAGCCTCCACCGCAGAGCGGCCCTGGCAGGAGCAGATAAGGGAGCTGGGAAGAGGGGCTGTGTCAAGAACTCCCTGATCCCGTTTCCATCCAAATCCCAGCCACCAAATCCTCCTCTCTGTGCTGCCGCCTGGAGAAAAGCAGCCTCGCTGGCCTGGCCTGCAGCCTGCTGACCCTGCTGGTTTTTCCTGGAAAAGGGGATGGCATCACACACACACACACACACACAGAGTTGTTTCCCAGGCAGCTGCCACCACCCTAAAGCCAGAGGGTGGGATTGGGCTGCAGAGGGATAATGCTGACCCAGGACTGCAAGCCCAGGCAAGGCAGCTCGGTGCTGCTGCTGCTGAGTAAGAGTGGTGGATGCAAAACCCTCCCCGAGGTCTGGTCCTGACCTTCCACCTGCCTCGGCTCCCGTCACCTTATCCTGAATTTATTGCCATGAGTAAGGCAGCTTCGGGCCCCAAGTTCATGCTCTTATCTAGATTTCGTATTTGTGTTTGTGTTTATCTCCCAGAATTGCCCTGATGTTTTGTCAATCCTTTTCCCAGTGTTTTCCCTCTTCCTGCCCTCTCCCCGCTCGTCCCTGTCTCCCATTTCTCTTGCTGCCCTATTTTTTCATTCTGTATTTACAGCGGGAAGGGAGAGGGGAGTAAATCAAGAGCCACACGTGCAGGCACACACATGGGCTGGATGTTTGTCTTGCTCAGTCACAGGGTGAATAAGTGTCCTTGTTCCAACACGTTTTCCCGTTTCTCTTCCCAGGGGCTTTTCAGAGTGAGAATTCCTCTGCACAGCCACACGCCAGGGCTGAGCTCAACTCTCCTTTGCTCTGCGTGGTGGACTCACTCCTCAGGATTTTCCCCTCCTTTTCCTGATTTCCAGGAACCCAAAGCCCACCCGAAGCCTCCCTGCAGGGCAGCTGGAGCTCCCCAGGTGCTGAGCTGGCTCCAAAGCAGGGCCAAAGCTGCTGGTGGAGGTTTCTGTGCAGGGCAGGAGCCACAGGAGCAGGATTTTCTCTGCCGGGGTTCCCCCTCATCCATGGGATTGCTCAGCCCTGCTGCCCCGGGTGGATGACGCCTCTCATCCCTCTGAGCCTTCTCAGGGGTCACATCCAACTGGAGGCTTTTCCAAGAGGCGAAGGAACATTCTGGGGGACACCACATGTGCTCTGAGCAGTGAAGATGCTGCACCAAATCCATGACTGCACCAACATCCCCGGCGCCTCACCAGCACGGGGAGGGGAGGAGGCGCTGCCCCTTCCTCATCCTCACCCGTCCTCTGTCCCTGCCTCCGTGCCAGGCTGCCCAGTGGCCCTGGGTGGCTCGGCAGGGACGGAGCCGCAGCCCAGTGGCCCTGGGTGGCTCGGCAGGGACGGAGCCGCAGTTTCTGTCCCCAGGGCAGGCAGTGCTCCGTGCACGGCTCTCTTGCTGGACCACGGCCTGCAGGGATGCTTGGCTTGGGATTGCCAAACCCCGAGGATTTCACAGGATTTCACAGGAGATTCTGTTAACATCTGGCTGCCCTTCCCCTCTTTCCCTGCCAGGCCTTATTCTGCTGCTCCCTCTCCTGCTGTTTCCCCACTTTGTCTCCAGGCTGGGCTCTGTGGGTCACAAATCCCGTCAGCTCTGCTGCCTGCACTCCTGACCTCAGCAGGGAGCTGCACCCAGAGCCTGGGAGGCAGAGGCTGCACTAAGAGGGGACTGGGGAGCAGCAGAGATGCTTGGAGGGGCAGGCAGGGAACCATGAAGGGAAGGGAGAACCTTTAGAAAGAGACTACGGAGGAGCAAGAGGTGATGTTCTTCTAGCAGCCTCTTATCACCCAGAGCTTTTTCCAGCTCCGTCATCGCGCAGCTTCTGGATATCTGGGCTTGTCAAGCCCCTCCCATCACCCAAAGTGGTTCCCTCAACTCTTTCCCAGCCCGGGCTCCATCCCACAGCCCCTCTGTCCCAGTCCAGGACCCCAGCAGGACAAGCTGGACCGGCACAGCTCCTCAGAGGGGGCCAGGCTGTCCCTGTGCCCTGCTCCAGGTGTGCCCTGGGAGCCTTTCCCAGCTGCTCCAGAGCTTCAGGGTATCCCACAGACCAGCAAAAGAAGCTCCAGGGGGAAAATCAAGTTTTAAAGCAGTGGGACAGGGCCATAAAAGTCTCTGTTTGGGGATTTCCAGTCTCTGGGTTTTTGGGAAGTTTCCCAGCTTTGGCAGGCTGCAGTTTCCTGAGGCACACAATGGAGATGGCATTCCCCGGATCTGCAGCGTTGGACGCAGGGAATTTCTTGCTGGGATGCAAATCCAGAGAGAACTGAACTAACAAAGGGATTCCTGCTGCTGAGGGCAACAGCAAATTATGCTGAAAGTTATAATTTCAGGTTAAAAAGAGCATCCTCAAAGGGGATCCTGGGGGCCACAGACCCTTGATAGCAGCTACACCTCGGGACCAAACCATTTTGTGGAAATAAAACCTCTTGCAGCCACCCAGATCTCAATGCAGCCAGTTCTGCCAGCTGCAGGATAAATAAAGAATGAATAAACAATAAAAAGAGCAGAATGTTTTATAAGACTTCTGCAGACCCCTGAAAGCATAAGATTCTATAAACTATCAATTTCACATAAATAATCTCCCTCTCTCTTGCAGCTTGCTTTGTTCCCAGAGATCCCAGGGCACCTCAGACAGGCTGGGGCAGAGCAGAATCTCCATCTCCCAAGTTCGAATGGGGAACCACTCGTGAAATCCCAGCTCCAGAGTCACTGAGCCTGAAAACTGCCAGTGACCGCAGCCCCAAGAAGCCAAAGCAGGTGGCAGGAAACCTCCCGGGGTCCTTTTCCAATCCAGCTGAGGGTTGTCCCCTCCTGCTGCCAGATTTGGAGCCGGTGTTTTCGTGCTGAGCAGACACCTGAGAGGCGCAGCCTGCTCCACCCCGCTTCCCCCTCTCCACCGGGCCAATCTCCACTGAAAAGGAGGTGGGAAAGAAAACAAAAACTCAAACCCGATGACACAGAAACCAAGTTAATCATCAAAGTGTGTGTGGGGGGATCCTTCCTGGCCTCAGCAGAAGCCTTGAAAGGCAGCTTTAATTAATTAATTCTAAACAATATGAACGTGGTGCAACAAGCCCCGTGAGCATGCTGAAGGCATGCAGGATCCTCTGCATGGTTATGCAACGTGTTGAAGGCTGCAGAATCCTGGATTCTGGGGTCCCAGGCTGCTCCCAAGCCTGGCCTCTGCTCCTGTGGTGCTGCCCTAATTCCCAGCTGTTGCAGACAGGCAAAGATATTAGAAAAGAAAGGCCTGATAAAATATGGTTTGGGCCCTGCTACTCTAGCTAAGCTAGAAGTAGCTTGTTCCCATAAGGAAAAATTATAATGATGAACAAAAGAACCTATTCTCAGAGAGAAAAATGAGTTTGCACCTGCATAAACAATGAATGTGTCCCATGAGAATCAGTGAAGGAAATATGTAAACATATCTAGAGAGAGAAAATTTGATAGACAAGTACAACAGCCTTTACCAAGCAATGCCTTGAGTTTCACTGAATTGCTGCCCAATTTGGCTTAACACCGTGCCTCCTGATATTTCCTACAAAAATGAGCTCTGTGAGTGAAGAACTGGCTTTTCTGCATGAGAAAACTGAGCCCTGCCTGCTTATTTATTACAACACCCAGCCTGTGTTTGTAATGAGTAAATTCACCCTTTTTGATCTGGCATTGGCCTTTCGCTCACACTCCCCTCTGTCTGTCCTCAGATTTAATGCTGAGCCGTCGTTTTGCCCTTTCCAGACTCAGCACAAGCCCAGGGAAGGGGCTGTGTCCCCCCCAGGCTGCACAAATCCTCCGCGCTGTCACACCCCTGGCACTGCCTCGCCCAGTATCGCTCTTACACAACGGGCACTCGCGTCCTGCCTGCGACTTCTGCCAATAATTAAGGTTCCCCATGGTCCTGCTCATAGCCTGCAGGCCTGGTTTAAGCCCTGGAAGGGTGTTTGGCCTGTGTGGCACTGTGGAGGAGCTCCTTGGATGCACCCAGCACCCTAAAAGTCCAAGTCTTGGTGGAGGAAGCCAAATCCTGAGCAGGACTTGAGCAGAACTGAACCAAACTCATGCCCCAAATTACTGAATCCTGTTGGTTCAGCTCTCCTTCCCTTCACCCCCCAATCCAGGACACAGAGCTGATGGTCAGATCATCACAAACACCTGAATTTCACTATATGCCCTATGAATTGAGCCCATCGCATCTAAATTGAGTCCGTCTCATCTAAACTGAGTCCGTCTCACATAAACTCTGCGTTTTTGGGGAAGAGAAAGCTCCAGGGAGACCTCACTGTGGCTTCCCAGTATTAAGGAGGTTTATAGTGGGGAGAGGGACTTTTTGGACAGGTAGGTAACAACAGGACAGTGGTTTTACACGGAAAGAGGCAGGGTTGGAACAGATGTCTGGAAGAAATCCTTTATTCAGAGGGGAGTGAGGCCCTGGCACAGGGTGCAGAGAAGCTGCGGCTGCCCCATCTCTGGAAGTGTCCAAGGCCAGCCTGGAGCAACCTGGGATAGAGGAAGGTGTCCCTGAACATGGCAGGGGTGGACTGAGATGGGATTTAAGGCCCCTTCCACCCCAAACCGCGAAATCGCAGCCCAGAATCTCTGCGGAGCTGCCCTCCCTCCCAGCAGAGCCCACAGCATGTGCTGCTGCCCGAGTGTGATCCCCGTGAGAGCAGCAGGGAGCCCCGAACTCGTTCTGCCAGCTCTGCTGTCACCCTGGGAGCCGCTTTCCTGCCCTGCCATTGCCCAACGGTCCCCACACAGCTGCTGGGCTGGTCCCCGAGCTCTCCCACAGCAGGAACACCCTGGCTGCACCTCGGCGTCACGTTTTCTGGGCCGGGGATTTATTTCATGTAAAGGTGGAAGAAATGAGAAAGGGCTGGAAATATGTGGGATGTGCAAGGCACCATGGATTAGTGGGCAGAGCAATTACCAGGCAGGTTCCCTGCTCCTGCCTGGCTCGGAGTTGTTGTGAGAAGCGGGGCCAGTGAATCATGGGCTGGTTGAGCTAATTCTCCCTGACTCCCCATGACTTCATCACTCGCTGCTGTTTGAAAACCTGCTCTGGAGCCTGTCTAAAGGAGTGCCCCGGGGTTGGCTTAACTGTTTCTGCTCTATTGAAGTTTGAAGTGGGCCCAGTTTCTTTCACTTTTTCATCCTGGGGAGATTGGTTTTCCAGCACCAGCCATGTGCAGCGGTATTGCAGAGTGGGAATGTTTTGGTACGAGGAATAAAACACCCAAACTTTCTGGTGCAGCGACAAAAACTTAAAATTCCAAACTACAGCAGCAGCATCATGAGGTATTCATAAAAAAGAGCAAGGATTTAGAGGGGTCACAACCATGAAAATATAAGAGGATGCAAAAGATGAAAAACAAGAGAGGGCAAAAGTTAAAAATTAATAAGAGAAAGCAAAAAAGGCTGCAGAGCGATTTCGGGGGGGGAAACACGTTCATTTGGCTGAAAAATTTGCCAGCTCCCCAGTGCATGCCTCAGTTTCCCTAATTGCTACGTGGGGTTACCAGCCCAGACCTATTTTGCAAAGGTGTTGTCAGGTTTAATTTGCGAACCTTTGAAAAGCTCTGCCGAGTCCTGGAGATGAAAGGCCCTGCAGATGCCACCCGTGGGTGTGTGCTCTGAGTCACAGGCACGGCAGGACCTGTGTGCTGGGACAGCACCAGGCGGGGGACACTTGTCCTGCGCAGGGACCAGAGCAAAAATCCCAGGGGTTGCTCCTACCAAAATGAACTCATGCTGGAGGCAGCAGGAGCCACCTCTGGGAGGGGCAGAGATAAGGAGATGTCCAGGCTGGGCCGTGTTTTGGCTCCTAAATTGCCTGGAAAATGTGTGTGTGCACAAATTGGCACCTGGAATACGAAGTCCCCAACACAAGGAGGGCATGGAAGTGTTGGAGCAGGTCCAGAGGAGGCCACGAGGGTGATAAAGGGGCTGGGGACAGGCTGGGAGTTGGGAATGCTCAGGCTGGAGAAGAGAAGGTTGTGTGGAGAGCTCAGGGCTCCTCCCTGGGCCTGAAGGGGCTGCAGGGAAGCTGGGGAGGGACTCAGGATCAGGAACTGGAAAGGGGAGATGGGTTCAAACGGCAAGAGGGGAAATTTGGGTTGGATGTTGGGCAGGAATTGTTCCCTGGCAGGGTGGGCAGGCCCTGGCACAGGGTGCCCAGAGCAGCTGGGGCTGCCCCTGGATCCCTGGCAGTGCCCAAGGCCAGGCTGGAGCAGCCTGGGACAGGGGAAGGTGTTCCTGCCCATGGCAGGGGTGGCACTGGATGGGCTTTAAGGTCCCTTCCAACCCATCCCGTGATCCTGGGATTTCCTCTGGATTTGCATCACTAAAACCAAGATCTAAAACCCCACTCCTTAACCTTTTATCTGCCTTACCCGCACCAAAATCTTATCAAAGCATCAGGAAAACAAACCAAGGCCACTTTTGTCCATGCCAGACCTCTTCCTCGGGATGTTTTTTGTTCCTCAAGGATTAACCTCGGCTGGAACAGCTCTGCTGAGTCTCCTCAGTACACGTGAGAACAGGAGCCTCCACCCTGCAGTATTTTTAATTACTTGGAGACTTGCAGGACTGTTGATGTTCTAAAGAACAGCTCAGCCCAGCAAGCCAGGGGGAAAGAAATGCATTGATGTCAGACAAATTTTTCCTTTATGAAATCGGGTCTCAAAAAACGGCATTGCCCTTTCCTGCGCCGGGGAATGGATTCTGACTCATGAAAGGCTGTGGGACTATTAATAAAAAATTATTAATGAAAGAAATGCCCTTTCCCAACACCTATTATCCAAAAAAATGCAGAATGCCGAGGCATTTTTCATAAAGAGAGAGTCATAAAGACATGCAGGCAGTGAGAGGGGCTGGATCTATGAGCCAGGGGCCCAGAAGAAGAATTTCACTTTCATTTTCTCTCATTTTGCACAGACAAGACCTTTAAAAACTGCATTTGTAAGACAGGTTCTTTCCTTCTCCTATCAGATCCAGAATTTATGCTGTTCCTGCCTTGCTTCTGTTTCCTCCTCACCTCAAAAAAAGCTGGAAAATGCAGAGCTAGATTTTTACTCAAATCCCTTCCAACAGGGGGTTCCTGTGCATGTTTAAGGCGATTTTTTTTTACAGGTAAAAACCACCTTCTCCATCAGTGCCAGCAGGGTGTTCTGAGAAAACAAAAGTGAGCACAAATCTCTGGCGTGGTTAATTTGCACCCTGGGCATTCAACTCAGAGAAACCTCACTGAAATTCTGAAGGGAGGCGAAAGGAAGATCAACCTTATCCTTTAGAAGTCGCTGGAATCCACCAGTGCTCATAAAGAGATTTTTTTTCTCCTGGAATCCTCTGTGATTCCAACAGGTGAACATTTCCCAGGAATTCAGCTGCTGGAGACAGATGGTTTGTAAAACTTTTTCACTTCCTTTCTCTGGCGAGAGATGTTTTGACCATCTAAGCTGCAAAATGGTTCCTCTTCCAGGTGTGTTCCAGGTGCGTTCCAGTTCTGGGGACATTTATGGGAAGAGCTACGTAGGACACACCTGAAGCTTTATCTCAGAGCACACACAAAAAATGGGGGTTTTATTTCACCCCTCATCTTTTGGAGATTCCGTGGCCTGTGGGAAAAGCAGGGCCAGCCAATTTTCACCCGTTCTGATCCGTGGCTGGGTTATTTCCAGGTCTAGATGGACAGACCTTGCAAAAACCCAAAAAATAAAATCAAAATAAAGATAATAGGGCCGTTTCAACCCAGTATTAACCATGAATTTCTCCTCCCTCCTGAATGCAGCAAGCCCTGGGGGGGAACCTGCTTGAAGAATGCTTTATTCTAGGCGTTCATTTTAATTACAACCCTAATGATTTTGGTGCATGGCTATGACCCAGTTAACAAACCCACCTTGGGCATCTCGTGGTCTCCCCGACCCTGCCCATCTCTGCAAGCAGGGAACCTCAGCTGCTGGCCAAATTATTTTTGAAACAAGCGGTGGAACTGGTTGCTACATCTTAATGAAAATGGATTTTTTTTTTAATTTTTTTTTTTTTTTTTTTTTAAGGAGACATTTCTATGTATATAAACAGCCCTTCCTCCCCAACCTGGTTAGACAAGAATGTTCCTGGGTGTGGACTGCCTTGTATAATTAACTGCACAGCTGGAGCTTCTGATCCCTCAAGGTCTGCTCCTTCCTTTCCTCCTTCCTTCCCCCCTGCATCCAGCTCGGCGCGATCTGGGCGCGCTGCTCCTCCTGGGGAGCTCGGGGTGCGTCACCGGGGCAGAAAAGCTCCCTGCATCCCGCATTCCCGAGCCATTCCTGGTCTCCAGGGCAGAAAGGATCCCTGCATCCCGCATTCCCGAGCCATTCCTGGTCTCCGGGGCAGAAAAGCTCCCTGCATCCCACATTCCCGAGCCATTCCTTGTGGAGAGACGAGGGCCCGGCACAGCCTGCCTGCCTTGGAGGGGGCCGAGAGACAGGAGCTGGAGCAGAGACACCACTGACCCTCGCTAGGCCATGGAGACGGGCAGCGCAGCCAGGACAAACGGCACCAGCAGCAAGCCCGAGGACGTGAAGAGCCCGACTGCCCCGAAAAAAGAAGAGGAGGCCAAGAAGGCCACGAGCCCTGGCGGAGGCGAGAAAGAAGCTATAAAAGGCACGGGCGGTGCTGCCTTGGAGACGGGGCAAATCAAGAGCTCCCTCTTCTCTGGGAGTGACTGGAAGAGGCCCATCATTCAGTTTGTGGAGTCATCCGACGAGAAGAGGTCAACCTACTTCAGCATGGACTCGGCAGACTCCAAGAAGATGCAGTTCGCCAGCGGCCAGATCGGAGACATGAGGAGACCGGCCCTGAACTTCCCGGAGAAGGGCGACCTCAGGAAGTCCCTCTTCTCCCTGGATTCCAAAAAGAGCTTCCTGCCCGCTGATGGGGAAGGGAGGAAGTCCTTGTTCTCCGCGGGGCAGATGGGGGACCTGAAGAAATCTTCCCTGCCTCTGGTGGAGACGGGGGATCTGAGGAGACCCTTCAACAAGGCCGACAGAGCCGCGGGCTCCCGGCCCCGCGTGAAGCTCGAGGACGTTCTCTGCGACTCCTGCATCGACAACAAGCAGAAGGCTGTGAAGTCCTGCCTGGTGTGCCAGGCCTCCTTCTGCGAGCTGCACCTCAAGCCCCACCTGGAGGGAGCTGCGTTCCGGGACCACCAGCTCCTGGACCCCATCAGGGACTTCGAGGCCAGGAAATGCCCCGTGCACGGCAAGACCATGGAGCTGTTCTGCCAGACAGACCAGATGTGCATCTGCTACCTCTGCATGTTCCAGGAGCACAAGAACCACAGCACGGTGACAGTGGAGATCGAGAAGGCGGGCAAAGAGGTAACTGTGTTCTGCTTTTATTCCTCTTTTTGTTCCTTCTGTTCCCAGCAGCCTGCAGAGCCCACAGCCTTTGCTCCCCAGCCTGCACTCCCTCCTCAGGTCGTGCCTGCGATGGAGCAGTGGCGGTGGATGGGAAGTGTTCAGAGCAGAATTGACATTGCCTGGGTGCTGTTCCCATGGGATTGTCGTTCTGATCCTGGCTGGAGCAGCACAGCGCTGCAGCTGTGCTGCAGGCTGGATCCAGGGATGGAGAACCCGGCTGCCAGCACACCTGACTTCCAGCAGAGGCTGAATCAAAGCCCTAAATTGGTTTTTGAGGGTTTTTTTTTAAGCCTTAAATTTCAGTTTTTAAAAATATTCTTGAGTTCTTACAGTGTTTGTGTGGTGTTACCCACAGAAAGGTGGGCACTGCTCAGGGTCAGCACCTCCAGAATACAAATTGTCAAATCAGTGGCTGCTAAAGTTACTCATGGGTACTAAGAATTACTGCAAATTGCTATCTCAGCTCCTTAAGCGAGATTAGGTTTGGAATTTTTTTTTCTTTTCTGTTGAGCCACACCTATGGAAAGAGTCTCTTGCAGTTTAGATGGAAAAAAACCAAACCTTGGTGCAAGCACAAAACCTGATCATTTCCCCTGAGGTGTTCCTACAACAGGTTCCTAGCATGGATATCCAGGGAGATTTCACTAATGAACTGTCTTTCACCTTTGTTTGCTCAAAGCCTCCTGTTGTTTGTTTTCTGGGTGGACGAGGAGGATTTCACTTGTTCTAGCAAAAAATCTGGGGCTCACCACGCGTGTTGCTGCACATCGCCGTGGTAAAAGCAGGAGCTGGCCTAGAAATTTTCTAAGCAGACAGGACAGGAGAGATGCCAAAAAGGAGCCCTGTAAAATTATAATGATATAAAACAACGTGCCTGGAGTCACATAGAACCTGGAAGGGCACTAAGATCTCCTAAACCCCAAACCAGTGCTGTGATGTGGTGGCCAGGCAAACACAGGTACCTGCTGTGAGAAATCCTTGACTTCCCTTAACGGGAAGAACAATTTTACTCTTTCTAAGGAGCTGGGAAGATTTATCTCGAGCATCTTGGCTTATCTTTGGCTTCTCTGATCTTTTCTTGCCGTGTCATCTGCAGCTTGCAGCCTCGCTGAAACCAGACAAAGCCTTTTCCATGTCTCAGACAGCCTTCCCCAAACTCCTGCAGGGCTTGCCAGCCTGCTGTTTGTTCCATAATTGCCTGTCCTCGTGGTTTTGATGTCAGCCCTGAATGTTGCAGAGCTCTAACACAAAGCTGGGGCTGGTGTCTGTCCAATTCCTGCCTGGAACGACGTGAACAGCTGCTTCCTGAGGAAGCAAAGCTGCTCAGATCCTTCCTCCTGGGGCTGGAGACACCTCCAGCACCTTGGTTTGAAAGACACAGCCGTGGATGAGCAGAGAACTGGGGTTTAAACGCTGTTGGGCTCCTCTCTCAGAGTCCCTGTGCCGCCTTTAGCTCCTGCTCTGGCTCTGCTGCCACTCAGCCTGAAGGATTTAGGATTTATCAACATGAATCATGCACATGTGCCAGTTTCTCCTGACAACGAGTTCGCTCATGTTCTAACTCGAGCGAGCATTCACTCAGACAAAAACAATTAGCAGGAAAGCGTTTGTTGCCTACAAATGTTTGTCCCCACCCCTGATTTATTCACCAGAGGTGGAGCCTCAGCAGGAGCCGCAAAGAGCAATGAATATTTTCCGAGCCCCTGGTGTGCAACACCTCTTCTTATCAGATCAGCCCAGCTGGAATGTGACCACAAACGGGGAGAGGGGCTGGTGCTGCTGCCCTTTGGGCAGGGATAAGCAACAACCTCACACCGGCTCATCCCTACCCCTGCCCCGCTCCCCCAGCTTGGCATCCCAGCAGCTCCAGAACCTCCAAACCCATTCTGCCATTCTGGGGTGGTGGCCCAGAGGAAAGCTTTGCCCTGACAGAGCCTTTCTGGATGTCCAGGATTTATCTGCGAGGCTTTCCTGGTCCCTGGCTGGTGTTTGGCTCCAGGACTGGAGTTTTGCTGCGCTGCCAACCCTGAGAGCTCAGCGATTTGGGGGCACCAAAGTGTCACAGGACAAGCTTGGTTTAGGTACATCTGCCCTTCAGTCCTGCAGAATTAATGCAGATCTCAGCCTGTCCTTGCTGTAGGCCTGTGGGGAGGAGAGGAGCTGTGCTTTAGCGCTGGGAAAGCTCCTTCTGCGGAATTAGGAAACCCTGCTCGTCTCACGGAGCAGACAGAGAAGAGGAATGCAAACAAGCCAGAGCACAGACGCCTATAGTTAGGGCAGCGCAAAGGCTGATATCTCTGTCTCAGACAGAGAACACAGCAGCATCTCCCACTTTTCAGGAGCCTGGGGTGAGAGTCACTCACCCCCCGTTCCTGCTGAGCAGCCACCAGTGAAAGGCACAGGGACTCAGACAGAGACATTTGTCCTGACTTCCCACCCAGTGCTATTTGCCTATTTTACCCAGCAAACCTTTCATGCTCTCCCCAAATCCACTTTGCATTCGTTTCCTGCTGCAGATTTAAAGGAAAAAGAGCAGTTTGCCCCAGAACCAGCACAAAAAAAAAAAAAAAACAGCCAGGAAAAGGTCTGAGAGGCTGGGTAATAACCACTCACACTTGGAAAGCGAGAAAGCTCCACAGCAGCTTGTACAGTCCAATAAACCCCTTGATCTGTCAGCAGAACCAAAGCCCCCCTTGGAGCCAGCATCCTTCATTCTGAAAGGGGATCCTTCATCCCAAACCTGTTTTACAGGGCTGCTCTCTGAAGGAGACAGCTTCACCTCTGCCCGCCAGTCCCAGAGCTGTAAATAACCTGGCATTACCTCCCAGCCCCAGCCTTGGTGCTCAGCAAGCCAGGCCAGCTCTGATGAAAAATACTTTGGTTTGGGTTTTTTTTTTTCTGTAATTCTTTATCTTTTAAAGCAAATTCCACTGTGGGTACAGCTGAAGAACACTTTGGTTTGGGTGGGGGTTTTTTTGTAATTCTTTATATTTTAAAGCAAATTTCACTGTGGGTGCAGCTGAAAAACACTTTGGTTTGGGTTTTTTTTTCTATAATTCTTTATCTTTCAACAAAGCAAAGTTCATTGTGAGCACAAGGAACTGCTGTGCAGGAAGGGGAGCAGGGTGTTCCTCCTTCCCACAGAGCAGCTTTGAAAAGGGAGGGATTTCACAAAGGCTGAGCCGGGCTTTGAAGGAAACCATCCACAGAGATGGATCCAGAGGGATTCCCATCCCTGCATCACTTTCACTGAGCAGAGAGCAAACAAAATTAAGCCTTGGAAAGGTTTGGGGGCCTTTCCTCACTGCTGCAGCGTGGCTGTGAGATTTTATCTACACCAGCTCTGTGGACACAGCTCAGAATAGATGCTCTTTCCTCAGTTTCCAGCAGGAAGGGCACTCTTCCCACCTGGAAATTGGAGTAAATTCTGTGTTAATCCTTTACACTGAGGACAGAATCCAGGGAAAATCCACTTGTTTGCAAGCAAGGAGTTCTCTTAAAGGTGCGCCGAGAGACTCAGCTTCTCCAGGGGCATTTTATAGGCAGAGTCTCCTGGGGTTTCAGCCCTCTGACACCCAGCTCTGCTCAGCAGAGACCGAGATGGGAAAATGCAGTCATGAGCTCGGCAGAAATCACGTCTCAAACATCCCCCTGCCTTTTCAGCATCCCGGCCCCGCGCTGGCACGAGGAGTTGGAGCAGCGCTTGCCCAGCTCTGCGATTTCCTTTGGGTGCTGCTGGCAGGGCGATGAACAGAGCTCTCCCGGGCTGGGGACACGGGGTGCTCCTTCCCAGGGCGTTCAGGGCGTGCTGCTGCTGCCGCTGCCTTGCACGAAGCACTTGCATCACCGTGCAGGGCTCACAATTCCCATCCGCAGGTCCTGCAGAGCGCCAGGGCTGGGCCCGTTTGGATGTACACTCTGAACTTTCACTGGAGCCTCTGCACTGCCCTAATTAACTGAGGATCTAATAGGGGATCCAGTCTTAGCCTGAAGGTTCTCAGTGCCTTCATTTCCCAGCCTGCTGTGCTCAAAAAATCGTCGAAATCCGGATTTCCTGGATTTTTTTCCCCACTGTTCCTGTTATTTCTCCTCTGAAGGAGCCCCCACGATGGGGTTGTTGTTGTATTAGCTCTCATTAGGAACTTCTGAACCCCAAATCCTTCAATGGATTTCTTCTGCATAGTCCATCAAGGATTTTTGACCCCTGAAAATCTGAGAAATATGAAGACAGATAGGAGTTTTCTCTTAGGGAGTGAAGCTGAGGCACGGCCTGTCCCTAATGCCTGTGGCCCCCATACTGTGACTGTATATCTGTGATATACCNAAAAAAAAAAAAAAAGTCTTAAACCATCAGGAAATCACCTCCTGACCCCTTGAGGTTGTGCTCCACCTCCAGAGCACCTTCCTGCACCCTGCCACCAGTTTTTTCACTGTTCCAGAGCCTCCCTGCACCTCTCTACCATTTTTCCTATGTTTAGGGTGGTTTTTTTGTAGTATTTATTTAATAGTTTGCAGTACCCCACAATCACACCTCCCTTCACCTCCCCTGCCCTTGCTGGAGTCTGGGCTGGTGTTTCGCCTTTGCCAAATCTGGCTGAGTGTGGGATTTGCATCCTGGCTATTGGGACCATCTCTGTAATTTCCATTTGCAAGTCATGAATCTCGCTGCAAATTGTTGTGTGCCTCTGCTCTTAAGTGGTTGTTCCATCCCACACCACCTTTCTGGGGGATGTTTGAACTGCTGAGAGTCTGGATCACTTTTACAAATAACAGTCCCCAAAATTCCTTGGAGAGCCATCTTAATTAAAAAGGACCATAAAAGCATAATATTGTTATCACCACCTTCCAGCCATCGCCTGATTGGGTTTTTTTTCCTGTCATTTTCTCTGCAAATCCCTTGAGTTTGGGAGTGTCTATGTGGCTGTGAAAGTTCTGCTCTTCCCAAAAAATTCCCTCCAGTCTTTCCCTGTAGGATTTCACTCACATTCTTATAAGGATGTGCTGACTTTTGGGGGTGAGGAGAGAAATGATTGCTCTGGAGATGAGCTTTTTACTTGACAAACAATTAATGCCTCCTGGATGCAGCTCTGTGACTCAAGGAAACTGGAATTCGGGGGTAATTTCTCACACTGGTTAATGCAGTGGATAAATGGGTCTAAAATATTTCCATCTCGTTGCATTTCCCTGCTGTGCAGAGTCCTGATGCACAGCACATCTCCCACTGCACGTGGGAATGGAAGCCAGCAGGAATTCCTCCAAGTCACTGTCTTGAAAAATGTGAAAATTACGGGATCAAACTCCTGTCTTTGTTCTTCCCATCAGTAGCGGAGCAGCTTTTCTCATCTGGATGCCAGTGGGGGTTCCCAGGTGGAGCTGCGGCACAAAATCCTTTCCTGTGTGCCCTGAACCCCTGGAGAGGGTGAGAATCAGCTCATGGCAGCGTTCAGGCCGCTCCTGAGGGTGTGTGGATAATCCTTAGAAAGCCAGTGCCCTCCTAACTCCTAAAAACAAAGCGAGGATGCAGCTCTTGTGGCACCGAGACACCTCTGGGCACTCTTCCCTTTTTTCTGCCCACTTTTCTTGTGTTTTACAAGGCGACAAAGCCACCAATCATTCTCCCTCCATAAACAGAGATTTTCTAAATTGGAGCAGCCGGGGCTGATGGCTCTCAGAGCAGCCGTGCTGGATTCCTGCTCCAGAGGCTGTTCAGACACTTGACTGGCATCAGGACAAGAGCTCCTGTCTGGGCTGGCTCACAGCTTCTTCCCAGCTCTTTGTTTTGAGTGGAGAGCTGAAAACTTTTAAACTCTGATCAATCAAGACCCAGATTTTCATGTTCCATTGCGTTCTTGGCCGGACAGCTGGAGCGTGAGAGCGGATTTATCCATCCATGCCTCTGATTGTTGGCCTGAATTTAGGTGGTTTGGGTTAATCCAACGGTTTTCCAGAAGATCCCACACGAACAGCAGGTTCTCAGGGCTCTCCTCACATGACAGAACACAGGGAATTTCTGCCAACTCTGGAATTCCACAGCAGCTCTGGGCTGGGTGTCCCACAGCCTGATGGCCTCCAGCCATGGCTGAGACCAACCTGCACACACATGAAATGCAGAAATGCCCCAGCAAAGGCTGGGGCAGGATCTGTGGGGCAGG
Source organism: Donacobius atricapilla (assembly GCA_013397315.1). Classification (NCBI taxonomy): domain Eukaryota; kingdom Metazoa; phylum Chordata; class Aves; order Passeriformes; family Mimidae; genus Donacobius; species Donacobius atricapilla. The sequence goes on along the minus strand of WBMY01010907.1, from coordinate 124,238 downwards.
GATGGGGCCCTGGCTCGCTGGGGTTAACGGGGCAAGGCTTTGCCAGCATCCAGGTCCAGGCCAGATCCAGGGAAAAAACAATCCAGGGAAACAGGGCATGGTCTGCCCAGCTCCACTGCCACGAATTCCTGTGCAAGTCGGAGCTCTGAGCTCCTCTGGGAAGCCACTGCACAGCGAAATGCAAATGAATCCCAGCGAAGTTGCTGATCTCAGCCAAGCAGGTTGACTACACCTCTTCCCTCCTCCTTTTGTGGCCTTCTTTTTTTTTTTTTTTTCTTTCCTTTTTAATTTTTTTTTCCAAGCATTCCCCAGCCCCATCGCTACATGAAAGCTCTCAATTCAGAGCGAATTAATCCACAATCCTGTCTAAACAGAATTCCTGCCGGAGGCATCATCCTCTTGTTGCAACACTCGTCAAACGTCATTCCGTAATTACACGAAAACTGTTATTGCTGCACAGGCACACCCTGGGCTGGGCCCTGCTCTGCACACACAGCTGAATTTTGAAACAGCTCCCTTTCCCCTGAAGCTCATGACTCCCATGTGATTAAGAGCAGCACCCTGACAGCCTGGGAGGTGGGTGCTGCTGCTCTGCTGAGGGTGCTGAATCTGCTGGGACGGTGCCCGCTGGCAGCACGCGGTGCCCCTGGCAGCCCGGACCTCCCCGCTGCTGCTCCCAGCAGGGCAGGGCAGGCTCCGGGATTGTCTGAAGTGGGCCACGCTCAGCCCCAGCTCACCGGGCTCCCTCCCCTCTCCTCTCCCCTTCTCTCCTCCCCGCAGGCCGAGCTGTCGCTGCAGAAGGAGCAGCTGCAGCTGAAGATCATCGAGGTGGAAGACGAGGTGGACAAGTGGCAGAAGGAGAGGGACCGCATCAAGGTGTGTCTGAGATGCCCAGTTCGCCTCTTCCTCCTGTAACCACTGAGTTCTCCTCCCCTCTCCCACATCCCTCTCCTTTCCTCACTCCATCCCTTCCCCGGCCTCTATCCCCATCCCTATCCCAAGCTCCAAGCCAAATCTTGGAAACAAGAACTCCCACTGAAGTCATCTTGCGACATTCCCTGTGGGGAGATCAAGTCCTGATACCAAACCAAGGCACCTCCCTGCTCTGGCTCCTTTTTTAGGTCCTTTATGGCCCTTCCATCAGCAGTAGCCAGGCAGATTTAGAAACCAAATCCAGAAATAACCTGCCAAAGGGCTCTGGGTTGCCCAGGCTGAGATAAGACAGCAGGAGCAGATGAATTTACCCCAACAAACATCTTATTTATGGTGGAACAGCTTATTTCCATGCTGAGAGAGGGCTCCTTTATAATTCTTGCACTGTGGTAAGGATTGGAATAGAGTCATGGTATTTTTTTTTTCTTTTATAGCCTAACTGAATAAAGCAGTGAAAGCACAAGTTGGAGACACCCCAGCAAATTTGCATAATATGAACAGGCAAAGTCATTCTTCTCCCTTTTATGTGGTGCAAGCACATTGGCTCAGCAGCTCTGCTTTTCATCTGCTTCATTATTACTATTATTATTATTAGTATTATTATTATTATTATTGGAAACCTGACCTAGAAATTTTGACTCTCAATATAGTTACATCCCCGGTCCTTCTGAGGAATATTTCAGAGGCACCTCGAGGTCAGGCTTGTAAAAAGCGTTTCAGCACCTTTCATCCTTTGAAATGGTGGGAATTTGGTCCTCGGGTTGTCCAGGAGCCAGAAGCCTGATTTAGGTGGTTACAGAGTGTTTTAAAGTACCACCTGTGAGTGCAGGAATTGAAATAGGAGATAGGCTCTTACCCCTGGGAAGGCAGTGGCCCTTTTGGATTGCATCCATGTGATCATTGCAGGAACAGGTATTGCTTCTCCCGGCACAACTTCCCTGCAGCTGAGAGTCGCATAGCTGGAGTTTCCATACTCTAAATGCTGAATCCTCAGATTTATCCCCCCCTGTGTCTCTGTTAGCAGAGAACTCTGTGAAATTTTAATATTTTCTTGTTCCTCTTTCCTGCTGCTTCCTCTCTCTGCCCCTTCCCCATCCAGAATTACACCACCAACGAGAAGGCCACGGTGGACCAGCACTTCAAGGAGCTGATCCGTGACCTGGAGAGGCAGAGGGATGAGGTGAAGGCTGCCCTGGATCAGAGGGAAAAGATCGCCTCGGAGAACGTGAAAGAAATCGTGGATGAGCTGGAGGAGAGGGCGAAGCTGCTGCGGGAGGACAAGGAGAACAGGGAGCAGATCCACCAGATCAGCGACTCCGTGCTCTTCCTGCAGGTGACAGAGACCTCATTTCCCGTCCCTTTGTCCCCGTGAGGGCAGGATCGGTCCCAAAGACAATCCCAAAGGAGGGTGAGGTGTGTGAACCTTCCCCAGGTCCCTGCACATCCAAGGCAGGGGTTCACCTGGCCATTTGGAGCTGTCTGTGCTCTGGGAGGGGAGGAATGGGCTTGGACATGCCGGTGGCTTTTATGGAACCTTTCAGGAGGGTCAGGGATCCCAAAGTGCTCAGGATGCACAGCTAGATGCAGGCTTTAGAACTCTTGCAAACCACGGGCAGAGCATTTCCCTGCCCACCTTCACTGCTTCCCTTTGCCCTTTTGGAGTCTGACATCCACCAGTTCCCTCAGATTCAGCCTCCACATCTTTATCCTCCCCATTAACTGTGATCCCCCCTTTTTTTCTGGCAGGAATTTGGGGCTCTGATGAGGAATTATGTGCCCCCTCCATCCCTCCCAACCTACAGCGTGCTGCTGGAAGGGGAGAGCATGAGCCCATCCATGGGGCTGCTCAGGGACGACCTCCTCAACGTCTGCATGAGGCACGTGGAGAAGATCTGCAAGGCAGACCTGGGCCGCAACTTCATCGAGAGGAACCACATGGAGAACGGTAAAATATCCCAAATGTTCCCCTCCCCTCCCTCCCTGCTTCCCTGGAGGGCAGGGCTGATGAGGATCATGAGCACCCCTGGTGAAGAAGAAAGTAAGCAGAGACCTGGGGGGAAAGTGGGAGCAGCAGCTCCTGTAGCTGGAATTAATTCTGGAGTATGGGGGTTATTAGAACATGAATTCTGGAATATCTGAGCCTGGAATATCTTCTACCACTCCTGTGTGAGGATGGAATCAGCTGAACTGCCGGGGATTTAGGGTATCTCATGCAGGACAGCAAACTGGCCCCACTTCCCTGATCCCTGGTTCGTTTTAGGGTTTCACGTTTAGGATTTAATGGGTTCAGCCACCTCCTGTGAGGAACCAAGAGCAGCCAAGCACCTGTCACTGAAAAGGAAATATTTGAAAATCGAATTTTCCAAGTGAAAAGGGCTCCATTTGGGTGTTCAGCTACTACTTGAGCTGGAATGACTCTGATCATACTCCCTGTTCCACTTGGGGCAGCTTTCCTGTCTGCCCTGATCCAGGCTGTTCCCCACACTTCAGTGATGTTTAAGGTGATCTTTGAGCTGAGCAGAGTGGTCACAGCCAGCACCACAGTGTCACGGTAGGACAGGAAACAGATTGACTCCATGGAGCTGTCAGAAGAGAAAGAAGCTTTATTTACAATCCCAACAGTTTCTTTTAGAACACACTGTGTAAAAAGGCCTGTTATTGCTCCATGGCACTGACACTGCTCTGCATTGGGTCAGGAATAGGAAACACCCCCTGGGACAGTTGTTCTGGCAAAGGGAACACTGTTTGCTGAGCCTGTGCTGAGAAACGGAGAGAGATGTTGTGAAAAGAGAAACTGTTGGCAGCTTTCCCTTGGGAGAGGAGCCGGCAATGGTCAGCGAGCTGAAATTCTCTCAGGCTGAGAAATATCGAGCTCACACCACAGCACCAAATTGAATCTTTTGAGTTTATAATCCACTTCCTCACAATTAACTGTGAACAAAGGCCTTGCCTTGCATCAGGCTCACACCTAAGATTAGGACAGGGCACCACAATGGGGCTGTGCTGTCTGCACTTCCCAGCTCTCCCACAGGCAGCCTCTGTAACCCCGGGCACGTTGCCTAATCCCAGGGAATGACCTCTTGCACCAGGAGCACAGGGATGGGAATGAGCGGTTATCTCACCTGGATGCAACCTCTCAGTCATTGAGGAACCCCAGATACCAGGACAGCAGTGGGTGACGGGAAGATAAATGGCACCCTGCTCTTCCAGGAGGATGTGGGAGTCCAAAAGGTGCCGGAGTAACCTCAGGGACAGCTCGTGCGGCACAGGGAGCTGAGGAACTCAGCTGCAAATCTGCAAAATCGCTGATGATTCATTCAAATTCACTGTGTTTCCTGGACAGCCCTCCTGTATTAATAATGACACTGTCCAGAGCCATCATTCTCCATCAGACACGGGCCAGATCCTTCTGGACCAACCTTTCAGGAGGGTCAGGGATCCCAAAGTGCTCAGGATGCACAGCCGGACACAAGATTTAGAACTCTCCCTGCCTTTAAAGTAGCACCAGAAATTGAACATTGCTTATCTTACAACACTGCAACATTCCGATTTAAATTCTCAGCACTGCACATGCTCCAGAATTACTGAGAAATTTGACAATAACTCAATATCAGCAGATGACAGATCCAAAAATCGCATCCGTGCATTTTTCTTTCCTTGTTCACTTGAAGCTGTGCAGAATTTCCATCTGCTGGGCTGAGTTTTGCCAGTCCTGAAGCATTTTCCTTGGACATTTTTAAAACCCAACAAGGTTCTGCAGCTACTCAGTTCTGGTAGCTCAGGATAAAGCCTGATTACCTCTTGATTATTTTAATTGAGGTCTCCTCTGTGTTATTGATGCCAGAAGCCCTCGCTGTTATTTGAAATCCATGGAATTCAAGTGCCAAAACCATTTTTAACTCCTGCCAGAAACCTGGGTGCTTCCAGGAGCTTTACCAGGGACACAGCTTGGATTCTGCCCTAATGGAAAGCTGGGAAACAGGTGGGAAATGTTATTTATGGCGAGTCCCAGGAGCTTCAGAGCTCTCCCTTCCCCAAGCCGTGGTTACAGATGAAAGAGGGCAGCACTCTGCATCCAGTGGCTGTGAGGGAATTAAATCCATTAAGGAACTGTGGAGTTATTAACTCGGACTCCCCCTGAGTCACTGCGACAAATTCATTTGCAGCTGGCTTGATCTTCTACGGTAAAAAAAAAACTTCCCAGGAAGAAATATTATATTAATGGAATGAAAGCTGCTTAATAGCAGACTCCAAAGGGAATCCATGTCCTTTTAGTTGTCATAACAGGTACCAACGTGGCGAGGAGACAAATAATCAGGGAGCTTAAATAGCACCTAAATAAATGGGAGAAAGAAAAGAAAAGTTTGCTCAGTGACTTGAGAATCAAAGAATGGAGCTATTTGAACATGAAAACCGAATTTACTTCCTGGCAGAGAACAATAGGTTTATAGAGGCCTTCAAGGAATGTTTTTATGAGTAAGTGTAGTGATAAAGCCTCTTTTCCCGTGAATCAGTGTCAGAAATCCAAAGCCAGGCTGTGTAGGAGTAAGTTTGATCCATGAAACCTGAACCAGCCACCCTTGTCCAAGAGTTCAGGGCTGTTTGCAGCCCAGCTTTAGCATCTCTCTCTCAGAGTGGAGAAGCCAACCCGTTTAACCCTCCCAGAACTGATTTCTGGAGCTTTAAAGAGCGGCAGTTCTCGGTCAGCCAGCCCTGTGCTCAGGTTGAACTCACAAAAGGAGCCAAACTCAAACTCCTGGAGTCATTTTTAGCCACGGAACAGCATTTTGGTAAGAAAAATGCCTCAACCCTCAGGTCTCCCTATGAATTTTAGAAGCTCCTGTGTCTGCTGTGAGGTTGAATGTTCCAGCTAGGCTCTGCCTGTGAGGGAACCTTTTTATTTTAGACTCTGGGCAGCTCCAGAACTGCTGGAGCTCCCAGGCAAAGATCCCACAGGGGGATCCAAGACCACCAAGGTGCATCCCCGAGCTCATGCCCTGCTCTGCCTCTGCAGGGGACCACCGGTTCATGATGAACAACTACGAGTGGAACCAGCCCGACAACCTGAAGAGATTCTCCATGTTCCTGTCTCCCAAAGGTACGGCACCCCAGAGGTGGGCAGGCTCCCTTCCAGCTCAGGAAAGGAACTTCGCTGATGACGTGTCCCAACATTTGCTCTCCCTCACATTTCACATCCATCCCTCTGCACCTTTTCTCTCCAGCTTACAGAGCTCTGGCAAGGTTTTGCCTTAAACCAGGCAGAAAAGGTTCTCAGTTTTATGGGAAAGAGCTGGAGTGACTGAACTCTATCCAAAAATGAATATAGGGGAGTTTTTACATGGGTTACCCGGATGAAATCCGTGTTTTTCTCCACCCAGAGTTTATCCCTCTGTGCTATCAAGTGAAAGCTGCACTAAGCATTGATTTTATTTTTACCACCAAATGTAATTTTTCCTTACAGGGAAAGTTCAGAAGAAGTGAGGAAAGTGTCCTAAAAAAAAAAAAAAAGCAGGAGTTTGGAGTTCCTCTCTGAGCTCTGACAAGATCCTTGGTGATTTGTTTATGTCCCACTTGTTGCGTGGCCACTGCAGGATGAATTTTTGGAGCGAAGCGATGTTTCCAACACATGCAGCTCTAAGATCACAGTTGGCATGCCTGAATTGGCACCCAGAGCAAGGAGCTGAGAGTGCTGAGAGCCCAGGCGAGGCGGGGAGCGAAAGAACAGGAAGGGGGGCACGAAACAAGTGCCCAAATTTCGGCCCTGCCCGGGTTTGCCGGGTGTTTCCAGCTGACAGAGGATGAGCAGGGACAGGGCAGCAGTGGGCAGGGACGCTCCCTGAGGGCACATTCCTGACCTGTGCTGGGCTGCCCTGAGTTTAACCCAGACCCCAACACTGAGCCCTTTGTCTGGATTGCCACTTTGCCCTTCTCCTCTGCCCTCAGCCCACAGGATGTTGTTTGGAGCATTCCCATTTCGGTGCCAGCAGGATTTGAGCAGGGCTCTTCCCAAATTCAGGGGTGTTAAGAGCTGGGCTTGTTTTGCTGCTCTCCTGCTCAGCTGTCTCAGGGTTTCCAGGCCCTGTGCTGCCAGGGAAATTCTGCTGAGCCCACAGACTCAGCCCTGCGCCCAAAACTTCCCTGCCCTGAGGGAAGTTTGAAAATCAATTCTAACATTGCTCAAGCTGAGCTTATCTCTGCCCAAAATGTGGAGCTTTCAGGTGGAAACAGCCCCAAAAAGGCATTGAAGGAGTGTGGTATTTAAGGAGTGTGGCAGGGGTGCAGCAGGGAGGAACACTGGACAATGTGTGTGCGTGGGATGGAGTTACTGCCCGCCTTGGCAAAAAGGAAGGGGGAAAAAAAAGAAGGAAAAAGCCATTTTGGCAGTGGCACAGCATGGTCAGTGCTGACACGAGTGCCTGAGCTTCCCTGTGCTGCTCTCTGGAGCTGGAGAAGCCTGGGAGGGGAGGCTCCAGCTGGGATCCAGCATTCCGACTTCCTGAAGGTCCAGGAGGGATCTCCAGGCACTGCCAGATCCCCATGGTGTGTGCCCCGGGCACAGCGAGGGCTGCACAGCAGTTCCCCTCTCCCTGCAGGGCTGCTGACTATCCAAACTCTGCGGGATGCTTTATTCCACCTCCACACCCGCCTTCCCCTGCAAACACGGGCACTGCTGCCTTCCCAGTTCCTCATCCCGTGTTTTCTATCAGCGAGGTGGCTGTGGCCAAAACGAGCCCGGCCAGGACTGCACAGAGAGCCTTGAGCAGACCCCAGCAGGGGCAGGGCTCGGGGGTGACAGGAGGGTTCCAGCTGCTGGAGCCACGCTGGGGAGGGATTTGGGGAGCAGGGTGAATCAGTAGGCAAAGCAGGAGATGTGACCCACTTGGCTCGCAGGCTGCCTAGCCAAGGATTACCCGGTGAATAATGCAACATCCCCATCACCATTTAACTCTCGGTGGCATCGAAGTCCAGCAGTGCAGCTGATTGCTTCTTTGTTAAAGAATCCCAAAAACGGGAGGGAAAAAAAAAAAACACAACTCGCAAAAACCGAGGACCGCCCTTTGCATTGTGTAATCCTTCAGTAGCTGAGGGCAGCTTTGCTTCACACCCCGTTCCTGGCCGGGCTGGGTCACTGCAGATTCTGCCTCAGGCCACAGTGGAAAGTCTGTCTGCTGGACTGAGGAATGCTCTGTGCTAATTACAGCAGCCCCAAACTGAGGAACTCTTGGATTCCAGCTGAACCTATTGGTTTTAAGCCCTGCTTAAATTCAAGGAGACTTCCACTGCTCTTGAGTTGCATAATAAATGGCTTCAAACTGAAAGAGAGGAGGTTTAAAGGGGAATATTAGGAAGAAATTCTTCCTGGGAGGTTGGGCAGGCTGTGGCACAGATAAGCTGTGGCTGCCTCTGGATCCCTGGAAGTGTCCAAGGCCAGGTTGGAGCAACCTGGGACAGTGGGAGGGGTCCCTGCCCATGGCAGGGGGTGGAACGAGATGATTTTTAAGGTCCCTTCCAACCCAAACCATCCTATGATACAATATTTGCTTGCAGGGATGACAGGATGAGGCAGAGGGGCATAAAACATTTCAAACACTGCCTCAGAACAGAGGAACAATCTGTTCACCTGCTCCACGCTCCTTTCTGTCCTCTCCCTCTAAGCTTTCTTCTCCTGATGTGTCAAACAGTTTGGCCAAAGCCAGGAGGAGGTTGGAAAAATCCTCTTGAAAGCGTTTGAATGAAGAGCAGAAGGGACTCAGGCACACAGAGAGAGAATTGTGTCAACAGAAACACATCTCAAACAGAGAAGCAGCCCACAGGATGGCAGCAGAGCAGCTCCAAGAATCCATCTTCTTCTTGCTGTTCTGGGAGCCCGGTGCCTCCCAAAAGGGCTGCAGCAGCACCAGTCCGTGTGCTGGTGGAAGCCTGGGCACACGCCTGGCATGGGGCTGGGAAATGTCCCTGTCCTGGTGCCTTTGGAGCTCTGGACCCAAACCTCTGCCTGCAGAGCGCTCCTGTTGAGTACCCAAATCTGAGCTGGCAGCTCTGAGAGCCCTGCTCACTGCAGGAGAAGCCTGTTCCCCATTCCCCAGCACCCAGGGATAAAAACCCAGCGCCCCCTCTGCTGCCTGGACCCCGATTTCTGTTCTGGGGCTGTTCCCGGCTCGGTGGGGACCTTTTCCTTGAGCAATGCCAGGTACAGGCCTCTGAGGCAGCTCGTCAGGAGCCGACTGCTGAACTGGATGCTCTTGTTTTACAGCCAATTTCAGCCCACGGTCATGGGAATTTTCCTCCTTCCAAGCGACTGAGGAAACACTTGGTACGGGTAATTCCGCCTGCAGTTTGAGAGGATCTAACCCCCCGTGCCACAGCTTTCTGCCTGACTAACCCCCCCTTTCCTGCTGCCCCTCGCGGCTGCCCTGGCACCTGAAAACCCCCGAGCCGGCCCCCGCTGGGCTGCCAGCGCACAGCCCAGCCCAGGCTCTCAGGGCCCTGCTCCGAGCAGGGAAAGGCATCCCTGGCCCTGCTTGTTCACACAGAAAGGAGGTGGACAACGCAGGAGGCAGGTTGTAAAGACCCCCAGGTCCTGAACTTTCAGAAAGCTCTGTGGAGGTTGTGGCAGCGCCAGCAGGAGACTCCAAATACGCTCAGCCAGACTCAGAAGCACAGGGGGCTTCTTTCCATCACACCTTTCGTTAATGAGTTCTCAAAGGCACAGCCTGGCCCACGTTCATGCCTTTTCTTCCCAGATCCCCGTCTTCCTTTCCCAACATTTTCCTCCTTTGCTTCGTTCCTGTGAGGTCCAGCCTTTCCCTTCAGGCTGGAAGCAGCCGGGGCCACCCTGCCTGGGGAGCTCGGGTGACTCAGAGCCGCACCTCAGCCCCTGCTGCTTGCCAGGGCCGTGTCCCTCTCATCTCCCTGCTCTCAGATTCCTTCTGGCGCACCCCGAGGAGCCCAGGAGGTCGAAGCTTTCATGGCAGCGGGGGTTTGAATGAAGCCTGGGAGGCAAGGGCAGTGCTGGAGCCATCCCTCCCGCCTCCGGAGGAGCAGGGAGCTGCTGCTGCCCGGCCACACCGGCGCTCTGGGGCTCTCAGGAGAAAGGCTCAGCCCTGCGCGGAGCGCTGGCATCACCTCACACCCGCACACAGCCGCCTGCTCCCACCTGCCTCTTCTCCCCCAAAAGAGAGACCAGGGGCAGGGCTGCCCGTGCCCCCCGAGGCAGCCGAAGGCAGGCTGGCAGCTGTGCCTGGAAATGCCCCCACGCAGCCCCGTGGAATAACACAAGCTCTTCTGTCTTCCAGTAGGCAATGGCACTAAGCTGCCTTTTCAGTTCTCCTCGGTGGGACAGAATCCGCCCGGTGACTTCAGCAAACAGTCTGATGGGAGCCTCTTCACTAAGACCGGTACTAGGAGCTGAGAATTCCCCTTCCTCCTGCCCCCTCTGAGGTGACAAACCCCTTAATCCTGCTCCGGCTCCCTGGGGCAGTCCTACACCTTGGTCTGACTGCGCCTGCACAGGAGCCACTCTGCTGAAGCAGGGCAACGAGGAGTGTCTGAAAACATTAAAGTTTTATCTAAGGAACAGGTGGAGGGATTTTAAATTCTGTTTGTAACGGGCAGGGATAAACTTGAGATGATTTTCGAGGAGGATGCCGTGGCCATTTGCCCCTCTAGTTTCACCACTGAAAAAACAGCACAAACAGATATATATACGCAGGAGCTGCCTGTCCCCCTTCAGCAGAACCAAACCCCCATTCAGCATCTCATCACCCTCTTGTCACCACCCACCAGAGGTGGGACCCGAGAGCACCAGGACCTGCCCAGCAGAGCCAGGCCTGAACTGGGGGTGGTGGGGCAGGGCCGTGGTGTGATGCCCTGACTTTGGCTGTGCCCCTGCAGCCCTGGGGCACGGCAGGGCTGGGCTGCTGGAAGGGGGTCAGGGCTTGCCGAGCTGCCAGAGGAGCTGCAAGAAGCCCGGGCTCAGCTCCTCGCACTAATTAAACAGCCTGTAGTGCTTCTCTGCAAGAAGCAGAATGCTGACTTTGGGACTCGGCCTGAATTTAATTGGTCTGATTGCATTCCGCCGCTCTGCATTCCTCAGACGTTTTAATTAGCCAGGCCTTCTTTCCTGCCTTTTCCTGCCTGATTGGGAGCTGGAAGAGGCATCTGTCTGACGGCTGTCTGTCCTGTCCCACCCCGGGGACGGCTGCATTTCCATGTTGAGCAATGCAATACTAATGAGGTGGCACTTCCAGTCCTGCTGCTCGTCCTGGCGCTGGCCAGGGAGGGGACACGGGGGTGGCAGCGGCAGGGGCTGGGCTGTAACCGGCTGTGTTTTGTGTTGTCACAGCCTACCCTTCCATAGTGAGGCACCAGTCCGCAAAGGTGACGCCACAGACGTGGAAATCCTCCTCCAAGCAGTCTGTATTGGTAAGAAAAATGACAATTTTTCTATTGGGAGAGTCTCTATTGGTAAGAAAAATGACAAGCAGCCATTACTGGTAAGGTAATGCAAGCAGTGTGTATTGGTAAGGTAATGCAAGCAGTGTGTATTGGTAAGAAAAATGACAGATTTTCTTGGGAGAGTCTGTATTGGTAAGAAAAATGACAGATTTTCCTTGAGAGAGCTTCAGCCTGTTCCAGGAGGAGCTTCAGGAATAAGGGATGGGTCCTTTGGAAGTGTGGAAAGAAAAGCTTCAACCCCACTGCTCCTGTTCAGGGTGAGGATTAAGCCCCTCCCCAACTTTCACTGCCCTAATCAATGCTGCAAAAATGATGTTTTGAAAAGGTGTTGGTCTAAAACCTGATGCAGAAGATAGGAGCTGTGCAAATCCTGTAAAATGACACTGACAGGACTTTTCCTGCCTGCAGGGGTGTCACCCACTCCGTGTCACTCTGTGGCATCCCCAAGGTGGAAGTGACACCAGGGACAAGCGCACTGAAGTGCCTTGCTGGTCATGCCCTGCAGTGCAAGTGCAGGATCAAATACGAGGGCTCGGGCTGTGATTTCAGGTCACAAATCACCACAACACCTCCAGCCGCTCTTTTCACACTGATTGTGAGAAGAGGCACGGGGCAGTGATGTTTTAGGGCTCGTGGTCTCAAATACACAGCCAGGTGAGGCGCTGCCTCAGGAGCGCCGGGTTAACCTGGTTTTATTCACACCGTGCTGCATTGAGGCCTTGCGTGCTCTGAATTGGGGCTGTCGAGCCTTTTGCCGCCGCAGATGAAACGTTCAAAATTCCTTTCTGCAATTTCTGATTGCACGTTTGTGAGAGATGATTTACTGTTCTGTGTGGAAGTGAGAGCTGTGAGGAGCAGAGGGTCAGGAACCGAGAGCATTCCCCCACCGAGGGAAACACTCAGCAGGTAGAAAGCGGCTGCCTGAGGACGGCAGCTCCATTTTTGAGGCTCCCCATGAGGTGAATTCCTGTGGAAGGGATGTTCCTTGGCAGATTCTTCCAGGAAATCCAGCCTCGAGCCTTTGAAGGTGCTGCAGCAAACTGGCAAAATTCTGCCATCCCCTCTGCCTTGGGTTTGACCCTCTCAAACATCCTCTCCCACATCCATTGCGTCCCCAGTGATTTTTCCTTAATCCCCACTGAGAAAATCTGTGTAACTTCTCCCCCCATCCCTTCCCTGTCTCCCTTCCTCTCCCATGCACACATTTGTAACGACCCTTTCCTTTTTATAGCCAACATTCACTACACAGTCCTGAATCCAACAATTGAGCTGATAAATATAAGCATTTAAAAGTACCAAAATAGAAATACATACTCCAGGCTGCAGTGTCTCTGCAGGAGCTTTTATGGTCTATTGGGCCAATAATCTGGCTTTTTTTAAATAGCCTTAAATGTGTATTTAAGTAATATACACTCTAAAAGGTCTGTAAATATGAATTTTCACAAAGGACGGTGCTGTTTAAGGAGGAAGGTCTTTTTCACGCCCAGGGAGCTGTTTTAAATTAAGCCCCCTTCTCTCATATCTTAATTCTGTTGGAAATTAAAGCCGTAAAATGAAAAGAATTTCAACAAAAGGGAACATTGAGCAGGAAGTGCTGAGCACTGAGCAGGGAGATGGGCTGGGGTTGCTCTGCAACCTGATATTAATGAATTACATGTTCCTGATATTAAATTGGGCTTCACTAAAAGGGGCCTGCAGGGTCTCTCCCACCTTCTGCACGTAAGACAGAGTGGACATTTAAACCCCCATTTTTTCCCTGAATTCCGGGGTTATTCCTTCAGTGGTGGGAGGAGATCCCCGCCTGGGCTGGAGATCGCGCAGCTGGGCTGTAAATACATGGGCTGCTCTTTCTGCAGCACGAGGCTGCCCACCACAGCTTTGCCACGTGCTGAAAGGGGAAAAGGCAGATCAGGGTGAAATTCCAGGGGCAGGTCCTGACGGGATGAGATTCACTCAGGGGCTGCAGCACACAGAGCTGGAGAGGCAGAAAATGCCAATTCCCCCTGGGTTCTGCCCCATCTCTCCACTTCTATTTCTGTTTGCACAAACATGGGGTGCTGCAGCACGTGGAAACCCAAACCAAGAGCGCCCCGTTGTGTGAGAACTCCCAGGCATGAGAGTTTGGGGTTTGGCAGCCAGAGAGCACAAAAAAACCCCAAACTTGCATAACTGTGAGTGTGGCAGCTCCCCTGAGCTGTCAGGTTAGTGAGCAATTAAAACACACCGACGGAGGCATAAAAATAAAGGTGACATTCCCCTTCTCCCTAAAAAAAAAAAAGAAAACCTCTCATCAAGCTGTGAGTCACAGTTTGAGGTTTTACACGAGGCATCATTTGCATGGCAGTGAGGGCCATCCAAATCATGAGTGTAAATCAAAAAAAAAAAAAAAAAAACCAAAAAACCACTAAAAAACCCTCAAGTTATTTGCATTTGATGTCTCCAGCACCTCCAGCAGGGGAAGCAGGCTGTGCTGCTGGCCAGGAGGAACAGCTGGAGGTGTTGAGGCAGGAACCCCCCCGGGCTCAGTGACACCAGGAAACNAGGGCACTCGGGGCAGGAGGTGGCTCCGTGGGCAGTGCCAGGGTGGATCCCGGGGACAGGAGGTGGCTCCAGGATTGGTCCTGGGGCAGAGGTGGCTCCGTGGACAATTCCAGGATGGATTTTGGGGACAGGAGGTGGCTCCAGGATTGGTCCTGGGGTAGGAGGTGGCTCCGTCGACAATTCCAGGATGGATTCTGGGGACAGGAGGTGGCTCCAGGATTATTCCCTGATTCCCTAGGGAACAGGGGTGGTGGGGTTCCCTGCACGATGTGGATGGACGGGCGAGGTGTGGGGGCTCAGGAAAGGAGGGGGCTCACCCTGACGTGCCCCAAATTCTCTCCCTTGCAGTCACATTACCGCCCCTTCTACGTCAACAAAGGCAACGGAGCCACCTCCAACGAGGCCCCCTGAGGTGCTGAGGCTGTGGGGAGAGCCGGCAGCGCTCGGAGCGAGGAGAGCTGCGGATTTCCATGGATGCACCTGGGAACTACCATTAACTACTCTATTAACCTCTCTGCTGTAATCTCTGCCGGGGCCAGGGGAGGGGCAGGAGGGAATCCCTGAGCAAACCGGGACTTTTCCCAAATCACCCGCTGGCCCTGAGAGCTCCGCAGGCCTTAACACCCTCTGCTGTCCCCTCCTCGTCCCCTCCCTGTCCCCGGCTGCTCTGCCCCTCCTGGGAATTGTGGATGCTTGGGTGGTACCCCCTGCTAGGCAGCTGTCCCCTTGTCCCCAGAGCTGTTCAGTCCTGGTGGAGGCCCCGAGCTGGATGTCCCCAAAGCTCTTCCCAGCACGGAGAGGTCCCAGGCTGGAGTTTTCCCCGTGCCTCTCCACCCTGGGGACACCCAGCTCCCTCCCCGGTGGCATCACATGTCCCCAGGGTCCCCCATCAGCTCAGCTCTGCTCCTCACCTGCCAAAAAAAAACCCCAGCAGGATTTTCCCAGAGCTGCTGGAGGAGGGCAGGGAGGCTTTCCAGCCCATTAAAGTGCCCCTCCAGCCACCTTTTCAAATTAAGAAATAAAAAGCAAATCCATCCTAGTAATACAAGATTGATTCGATGCCATAGGTGCTGGGTGCTTTTCTGGTTTGTGGTGGTTTTTTTTTCTCTTAATTCCCCTAAACCAAAATTGATTTATATACTGTAGTTCAGGTATTTTATTTTTTCCCTGCAGTGGGCAATGAGAATTACTGCCACAGCTTTTTGCTCAGGATAATATTTTTGTATTTGTCCCCTGGACAGATGAATCACATCCAGGGCTGGAGAACCATTCCATGATCTCCCTGAGATGATTTTCCCTCTCCCTGGACAAGCTGAGGGATTCAGTCCATGCCATGCACAGGGAGAAATGGGAATAAGAGCCCTCAAATGCTGAAAACCAAGACCTAACAGCATTTTTCCAAGCAGTTTTGGAGTGCCTTCCCCTCACTTTTTCCTGCTTGCAGCACCTTGCTGAGGGGAGGTCCCACCTGAAAATTCCTTCCGGGCTCATCCCTTCACAAAGATACTCCCAGCTTTTTAACCCCAGACCTCCTGGGGCTGAATGTTGGTCGCTGCTCCAGAGCACTTGAAATGTCACTTTATGATGATTTTTTTAAAATTTTTTTCCCCATAAAGACCAGAGGGGGAAGAGGCTGGCCTGGTAGGGCAGGATGTGACAAAAAAAGGATGTGAGAAAAGGGATGGAATTGCTGGGAAAAGCACTGAGAGGTTTGAGGACGTGTGGGAAAGGATGAAACCAGCCCCCTCCAGGTCTCACTGCTTTGCACTTGAGCAGGTCTTGTAAAACCTTCCACCGCCTCCTGTTTATGTTCCAAAACACGGGCATGACCTTCCTCCTTCTCCTGCTTCTCCTCCTTCTCCTTCTTCTCCTCCTTCTCCTCCTCCTTCTCCTCCTTCTCCTCTTTTCCTCCTTCTCCTCCTTCTCCTCCT
>WBMY01010907.1:81314-97850 GCA_013397315.1 Donacobius atricapilla | reverse complement strand
CCCAAACCAAACCAAAAAACCCCCCAGCCCCCCCCAAAAAAAACCAAAACACCCAAAAACCAAACCAAACCAAAACCCCCCAAAAGCCAAAAAAACCCCACCCCCGAACAAAACAAATACAAAAAACTGAAAACCAACAAACAAACAAACAAACAAAATACACACAAAAAAACCCAAACCAAAAGAAAGCACAGCTTGTCTCACTGCCTGATTCCTTCAGCGTGGATCCTTGGTGGATCTGTCCACATTTTGCACTTCTCAGGCATTTCCCAGTCACCCTGTGCTGATATCCAGGTGCTCAGAGCATCCCTGGCACCTTTTTTTTTTTCATTCCCCCTTCACATTCCTGTTAATTGAGCTGCCCTCTCCCTTTCCAGCTCATCGGAAAAACAAAGCCGCTGCTTTGCTTTGCGTGGCATTTCCCCCCCTTTCCTAAGAGACCGCGGAGATAAAACCTCCCGGTCCCAGCAGCAAACCAACAGATCCTGCAGCACAAATAACTGAAAATATTTTTTACAATAGTCATCCCGGTATTTACATATTTGCTCCCAGTCTCCCCATCTAATTAGGCTCTGAATCCTCTTTACACTTTTCTGGCAGAGAGCTCCATTGTTTTGGGGCTGCGGCTGACTGGAAGGCTGTGGGATAATCCCATTTATGCCTTTGGTGGAGGATGAGGCAAAAGCCAGAATGCTCCAGTGAGCGTTTGCAAAAACAGAGGATGGCCCAGGTAATTTTAATTCAGTTTATACCACAGAGCATCCATGGGTTCAAACAGGGAGCAAAGACCAACCACCTGAGTGAATTAATTTTTGAATTTGAGATTGAAGATCTTTGTTTGAAGACCTTTTGCAGAACAGGCAGGAACTAGGAAATAACAATGGTACACCGGGAGAAATTGAAATCAGACCCACCACGGACAAAAAAAATCTGGGGATGCAAGAGGAAATCATCAGAAAAATGGCAACAGCAGAGGCAGGAGGGGCTTTTCCAGCAGGTTCTGCAGGGGCCTGGATTATCCGCACAGTGAGAGCTGGAGTTTGCTGCTGCTCCATGGGAGGGACAGAGCCAAGGGGAGGAGGCTCAGCCCCTCCCGGAGATCTCTCCTGAATTTGTGCAGTTTGGGCCCAACTGGAGCAAACATGGCTGGGAGAAAGGATGGGCTGGCAGAGCTTCCCAGGAGCTGCCTTGGAATCTCCATCCTCCTCCAGGCCTGCTGGGATGAGGGAATTCAGGGCCAGGGGAAAGCTTTGGATATGTGGTTTATAACAACGATGGCAAGGAACAGCGGCAGTTCTTTCTTTGGGCTTTTCCCCTTCAGTCTGGAGCCCCAAAAATCACCTCAGCCCCAACCCATCCCTCCCAAAAACTCTGTTTCCCCCTGTCTGTCTCCCAGCAAACGGCAGTTTGTGGCTTAGTGCTGTGGCACCTTGTCAGGTAAATGAATTAAAACCCTCTTTTTGCGTTTAAATGACTTGGGTTTGACTGAAGGCAAAGGGGAAGGAGAGAGAAGAAGCTGTGAGAAGACAGCAAGAAAAGGAAACCATCTGAAAAGATGGGAATTGGGAATTTAATCCTCATGGCCTCCATTTCCCTGGCACGTGGAAGGAGGACAACATCTCCTGGTTCGGCAGCGTGTGGAAATCCCTTTGCCGTTCTCACACTGAGACTGTGTGGGATTAACTGAGCCTTTATCGGGTACTCTGCCACCTTTTGAAATTCTTCTTACCCCCAGCAGGGTCGAGAGCCGCCAGTGGGGCTGAGATTTGTGCTGCTGGCACAGAGATGCCATCCTGGCGTTTTGCTGTTCCAGAAATAAACCTCAGCTTAGGATTAATCTGCTCTTGGTTAATGCCTCAGAAAAGCAGCCAAGAGCGAGCCCTGATGTGCTGTGGACGGGCCCAAGGGGAGCTGATAGCTAAAGACAGCTGAAAGCCAGAGAAGTTCTGGCTCCTGAGCCTTGCCCTGTTTGTTTTGTGAAATTTGGAACCCAAATCACTTTGATTTTTGAGGCAGGAGGTGCTCCAGGGATGTGCACTGTCTCAAGAGACCACAAAGCATTTCCACCTTGGAATCACTGGGGGCTTCTGAAGTTTGGGCTGCACTGACCCAAACCTGGAATTTGGTGATCTCCGCCAAAAGAATTGGTCAGAAAACTCTCAGCCCTGGGGAGATTGTGGTGGGCAGAGAAATCCTCTCTGTTTCTGCTTTTCCTACCAATTTAAAGTTCACTTTCTGCCCCATGAATCTCTGAATTATTCTGACCAGGGAGGGATGGGATGATCCTTGCTCAGTCTTTGCTACCTTTTCTCTGTGCTGGGGATTCTATTCCCAATCATCCACCTTTTCCCCACAAATTGGGATCTCGCTGACCCCTAAACAAGGAAAAAAGTTCCACGATATCGGAATCCTTGTGTGTTTGGGGATTGTGAGGGCTTCAAGGAACACAAAGCCGTGAAATCCTGACCTCCTCTCCCACCGACGGGGCTTGTAAAGGAGACAGCAGCATTAATTATTGATCCCAAATGGAATTAATAAAGAAAGAACATTTACTACAGCTGATAAAATGTTCTGTGCCAGATCCTTATCCCCGAATCAGCGGCAGGAACGAGACAACAGCGACAAACAAGACGTGAATCCTTATTTTTCCCAAAGGGGAAAAGAATCCGGGAGCTGCTGAGGACACGGAGTGAGTTTCCGCGGAGAAATCAAAGTTGGGATCAGGAGGGGCTGTGCAGGCCCTGTTACTGCGGGGACAATCATCCCCATATCGCCTGGGAATTTGGGATTTTTGGGGCGTGCTTTGCTGAGCTTCCACCGGGAGCTGCCTCTCCCCCTGGCATGGAATTCGAACAGCAAAAACCTCTCGGAATATGATCACAATTCAAAGCTTCCCTGATTTTCTCCCTGTTGGGGTTACGATGGTTCCTCATGCCCAGAGCGATGGGATTTAGCTTGGATGCAGAGCTGCTGCCCAAGGCAGAGCCTCTCCAGAGGCTGCCCTCGCTCTGGACACCTCTGACACGATTTTCCCCCTTCTTCCTGATGTGCACTCACATAAATACTGCCAGGCTGCATAAATCTACATAAATTAACACCCCCAATATTAGGAAAGCTCTAATCAGCAAGAAAAAAAACAAACCGCACCAAACAAACAAAACCAAAAAAAACCCCCCAAAAAACCACCCCAAAACAACAACAAAAAACCCACCAAAACAAAAACAAAAACAAAACCCCCCAAACAAACAAACAAAAATCCAAACCACAAAAAACCTCCAGATTAAAGATCAAGCACTTGCAGCAACTCTGTGCAAGTCCTGGAGTTTCGTTACACCTGATGGAAGAACAAAAAGATTCTCCCCCCTGCCTCGAGCCAGGAAGTTTTATGACCTACTTGCATTTATTTGCAGCCCCAAACTCACCTGCATCACGAATTATTGGCAAAGAGAGGGGATATTTTTCTCCTTCTCCATCGAAGTTGATTGTGATGGGCCGTAAATAATCAGGAGTAGTGCTGAGGTGCAGAAGAAATCCACCCAAATTATGCTAAGGAGCGGGATTTGGGGAAAGTTTAACCGAAGTTGTGATAGGGAGTCACAATCAGCAAAAAAAAAGCTGGATTTACAAAAAAGAAGATGTATTCTGTCATCACAAACCCCCTAAAAATAGGGAGAAGTGGAAGGTTTAAAGGTGGAGTGTTGGAAATTCAGGCAGGGCACTTTTCTCCTCTAAATATTCTGAATTTACTTTGCCACCAGCAGCATCACAGCAGTAAAATGTGATTTTAAACAGGCCCATTGGGATGAGGGAATTCAGGGCCAGGGGAAAGCTTTGGATATGTGGTTTATAACAACGATGGCAAGGAACAGCGGCAGTTCTTTCTTTGGGCTTTTCCCCTTTAGTCTGGAGCCCCAAAAATCAGCTCAGCCCCAGCCCATCCCTCCCCAGAACTGTTTCTCCCTGTGTGTCCTCCAACAAACATCAGCGACCAAACCCAGCGAGGTGGGAAAACTCCAGAAATCCCAGTGGATTTCCAAACAATTCACAAACCCTGGATTTTGAGGCCATTTTTCTGCCTCTTCCACGCTGTCAGCTCCTGCTCCCAGGGCTCATTTGCCATCTGAGACCCATTTGCAAGGTCCTTCCTGGAGGAGTTTAATGGAGCAGGGATGAGGGGAGAGGAGCTGGAAATCTGACGGGATTTTCACCCCGACATTCCTGTAGTTCNTTTTCCCATGGACTGAGGTCCAAGGCAATGCTTTCCTGGGGTCCCAGCCGGGGTCTGGAACCCCCCCGGGCAGTCTGAGGGGTTTTCCACCTGCCCTGGATTCCGACAGAAATCCTCAGCACTCTCAAGGAAAATATTCCCTTCATGCACGGCTGGGGTGATCCTGTGCCAGCTCCCAACCTCCCGAATCCCATTCCAGATCATTCCCAGCTGAACTGGTCCCAGTTATTCCTTATCCCAGTCCATCAAACCTCCCAAAAACCGCCCTCCCTACCTGTCCTCACTTCACTTTTCTTCTGGAACTGCTCTTCCCTCCCTTCTCCGGCACAGAAACCATGGAGAGCGCCACTGGAGGGCCCACAAGTTGTTTGAAGGGCTCCATCCCATATTTGCCACCCCCCGGAGTTAAAATATAATGAGCTCTATAAATAATAAATAAATCAGCAATTCTTTTTCATGTCTTTGGAAAGGCTATTCTCTAAGGCTACACAGCTTTCAGAATTTTTAATGGCACTGCAAGGCGGGGGGAGCCAGAGAGTTTTCTTCTTTTTGATTTTAAAGATAAACACATGATTCACGGAGGTGAAGCTTTAAGAAAAGCCAAAAAAAAAAAAATCAAGAAAATCTGATGAAATCATCTTTTTTCAGTTCAGTGAAAAGACAGTGGGGAAAAGTGGACTAAGTTTTGCTTGGAACCTCCTAAGAGAAAACATTTCCTCCCACCAGCCAAACAGATCGAGCTTTTTTAATGCATCCACACATGGTAATTCGAGCAACTCCTCTACATTAACACAGTGCTTGAAAGGATGAGCTCAGTGTCTGACACATCCCCAGAAAGGGAGACACTAAATGGGGAAGAGGAGATTGAGCTGTGCTTATTTATTTGGGATTTTTTTTTGGTGTTGAGACAACAGTTCTGATTGTCTTTAGGGTATTAATAATAAAAATCCCCCAAATCTGGGGGGATTAATATATTAGGAAAATTCAACCCAAACATCCTTGATGAAAACTACCACAGCTGAGTTGAAGAAGAGCAGAAAAAAAAAAAAATCCAAAATCCACCCCCCCCAGGCCCTGTCTCAGCAAAGCCTTCCCCGCCTGCTTCCTTCCTAATGAGGCATTTTCCAACGCTGAGGAGAGAATTCCCTGTGGAATGGGAGCACCAGAATGAGGATGTGCTGAAATTTATACCCAGCAGGGACCCAGGAAAGGGGGCAAAGGGATGGGAATTAAAATAACTTGCACAGACCTTGATATTTCCACTGTCCCTGCTTCCATCTCTCCCCCAGAGAAAATCCCAGATCCAAAACCTGGGGGGGATTGTGTAGGAAAACATCCCCAAACTCTTCAGCTCCCCCTGGTCCAGCAGAGCTTTATTTCATTTCTGTTTTCCCAAGAATCAGAGCAAACCCTCCAGAACAATATCAGTGTAATCAATGTGATTAAATGGCCAGGGGAGGATGGCAGCACGGCCAAAGGGAGCCAGCGACAGAACAGAAACGAGGGCAGGGGATTATTTTTGGATTTGTTTTGTTCTCCTGTCATTCCCTATCCATTTCCCCCCACGTAAAATGGAAGTGGAACGGAATTCTTGGTCATTGCCACAGCAAAACAGGTTTTAGTGGAGTCTAAATAGTAGAGCGATACCCTGGATAAATTCTCTTTTCTCGAGACAGTGGGAAATACATCCTGAAGTTATGACCCCAGGAGGGGGTGCCCAAGTTTCCTGTCAGTCAGAGTTTGGCTGCTTAATTACCTGTCTAATTACCTGGACATTGCCTGTCTAATTACCTGTCTAATTACCTGTACCACTCTGGCAAGAGTTGCTGCTGGGCTGGATGGTGTGGGCAACAATTCTGCTGTCCCAGGAAAAGCCTTTGCACGTGGAAATCACAGGGCTGAGGCTTCACCTGCATCTCTTTGCACTGGAAGAGGCTCCAAACCAACGCAGGACCAGCAGAGCCCCTGAGCCCTCCCAAACACTTCCCCACAAAACCCTAGTGAAGGGATTCTTTTTTAGTACATCCTCATACCTGGAGGAGAACTTGAATATTCCCGAGCCTATATTTACGTGGGATGAGTCATTTCCTGCCAGTTTGGGAAAACCTGGGGTTTGCTTTGAAGGCAGGCGAGGTTTTCCTTTCTGCAGAGTGCGGAGCTGGCGGGGGGGATTTGTCTCAAATCGAGCTGTGTCTGCATTTCGGGTTGCCAGGCAGGTTCTTCCAGAGTGATCACGGCCCAGAGCAGCTGAGCACGGCTGCAGAGCTGAGCAAACTTGGGGCACAGCCCCATTTTTGGGGGGTCAGCATCTGCTCTGCGCCAGCAGCCCCCTCGGTTTCACCTTAAATCTCCCGTTACTGTTCTGAAAGCTCCGAGACGGTCCCCGGAGGCCAGAGGAGGAAATAGGAATTGAAGGAAGATTAAAATGCTGATCTAGAGCTGCTAATGCCCCTCAGGAGTTACACAAACATCCCCTTGGAACGGGGCCCATCTGGATAACGGCAAGAATTGCTCAGGAACAAACCTTGAAGGTTACTGAGTGCACCAACTTCCTCTAGATTTGGTATTTTCTTTACTTTCACCCATTCCCTGGCCTGGAGCCCGCTTCAGACCTCTGGCAGTGGTCACAGGGCTTCGGGCAGGTGAGAGGAACCCTGGGCTGGGGGATTTTCTGAGCCACTGATGCGCTGGGGGAGCTCTGGATGCTCTTGGGTGACGGGGGCGGCCCCCTCAGCTCCCTGGATCTGTCCGGGAAGGATGAAGGGAGGGATTCAGGGCCATTTTTAAGAAGGGTTGGACCAAAACCGCGCAGAAACAGGGAGACCTCATCAGGAGAATTTGGCTTTCACCTTAAAAAGCATCAGAAATAAAGGACAAGGCTCCGCTGGGATTTATTTATCCTGGCTGGGCCGTGCTCCCCAGCCCCTCGCTGGCGCTGCATTCATTGTTTCTGTTTCTTCAGCCTCCCTTCCAAGGAAGGGAGGGCTGGGAGCTGAAGAAAGCCTCGGATGCCTTGGCAACCTGTTTTATCTCCCCTTTGATCCCTCCCCGGCCTGTTGCAGCATCAATACCCACTTTGATCCTCGCCTTTCCTGCCTCTCCCCATTCTCTGTCCTTCCCTCTGCAGGAACTCACTGATTTCCCAATAATTCCACCTCCCCACATCCTCCTGAATTTCTCCTTCTCTCCTTGGCCTGCCAGGCTCACCCTCCTCGGTGCCCACGGCACTTTTGGCCTCACATCCTTCTGTGTTCCTGCCTCAGCCTCGGGTACCAACCCCTCAACCCGGGGGACACACAGTCCTCAGCCTCCAAAATTTGGGTTTCCACACGACCTTGAGATTAACCCAGGGAAGTTCTGATCCTTAACAAAGCCTCTCAGCTGCCCGTTACTGCCAAGAGCATCACCTACACTCCCAGCACCAGCAGGAGGTGTTGAAGGATAAAAGTGTTGTTGTTTTTTTCCTGGGAAGACAGGACCAGCAGAGGAGATCTCCTGGGAGGAATTTTTTTATTTTTCTTCTGATAAAATATGTCTGGTTTATGAACGGTGCCCTAAACCCTCTGGAAAGGTCAGGCTGCTTTCCAAAAAAGGGACTTTTAGGTACTTAAAGGTGCGAGAAGAGGAACTGGCGTCTCTCTTTTCTCAGGCTGAGCTGTGTGAGGCTCTTGGCCTCACCTCCAGCTCTCGCAGAGTTGTCCTCCCCATCAGTTAAGGACGATCTCAATATTTGAAGGAAGTTCTGTCTCAATCCCACCTGGACGCAAGGGTTTGAGGGCCAGGGAGCGCAGGGACAGCTGCGCCCAGGGAAAGCGGGGAAATCCCACAGCCAGAGCCCGGGGCAACCCCTGCTGCCCGGCCCTCCTAAAGAGAGCGGTGGAAGGGCTTGGGTGCCGTGTCAGGACTGCCCCTCGTGCCCTGCACTGCGCCGGGGAGGGCTGCGGGCAGTGCTGTCCCCTGCTGTCACACGGGTGTGTGGGCTCAGCATTTCTGAGCCTGAATTTCAGCTCGCTGACCGTTGCCGGCTCCTTTCCCAAGGGAAAGCTGCCAACAGTTTCTCTTTTCAAAACATCTCTCTGCGTGTCTCAGCACAGGCTCAGCAAACAGTGTTCCCTTTGCCAGAACAACTGTCCCAGGGGTTGTTTCCTATTCCTGACCCAATGGAGAGCAGTGTCAGTGCCATGGAGCAATAACAGATCTTTTTACACAGCGTGTTCTAAAAGAAACTGTTGGGATTGTAAATAATGCTTCTTCCTCTGCCGGCAGCTCCATGGAGTCAATCTGTTTCCTGTCCTGCCATGACACGGTGTCCCCGCTGTCACCTCCGGTGTCCCCGCTGTCACACACCCTGGCAGCTCGCACTTCCCCTCTCCTGACAGCACTGATTATCCCACTTCGCTTTATTTTTTTCATAATGTGGACAAGAATTTCATTTGCTGATGCCACCGGGAGCTCAGAGGCATCACAGAGCCCCAGGCACCCTTACCTGCCTCTGCTCAGCAGCTTGCACTGCAGGGAGCGGTGGGAGGGAGAGAAAACTGCTCCGAGGAGGAGGGGAAATCCAGCAGAGCAGAGCAGCGCTGGTGACCACCACAGGGAAACCAAAATCAAGCTCTGAAATGCCATTCTCCCTCTGAGCAGCTGCCAAAATTTTTACAAAAATCTGCACATTTTTACTAAAAAGCTGCTTCCCCTCCTGCTGTCCTCAGCAGCGCCTTTGCCATGGGGAGAGGACCTTGGGAGCACCTAAATCATCTCTGCCCTGATTTTCTCTTTCGCCAGGTGAGGTCTGCAGCCCTCCCACAACAGCTGGGCCGTGCTGGCATCTCTCCCGAAAATCGGGGAGAAAGTGAAACCCTCCAGCACTATATTTGAAGGGATAGAGAAATCAGGCACTACTTTATTTTCTGGCCAGGGCTCACCAAGGGAAATATTCCAAGCACGCATGTTTTTGCAGGGTTTCCCCCCGAACTTTATCCAGCAGGAACAGGGTCCTGGGGAGGATGTGAATTCAGGCACATTCCAGGGCTGTGGAATCACCGATCACGGGAGCCACGAGTGCCAATCCCAGCCTTTCCCAGCAGGGAAATCCACCCCAAAAAACTGGGAAAGGGCAGGGAAATCCACCCCAAAGAACTGAGAAAGGGCAGGGAAATCCACCCAGAAATTCCAGCCAAAAAACTGGGAAAAGGGACAGGAAAATCCATCCAGAAATTCAGCCAAAATACTGGGAAAGGGCAGGAAAATCCACCCAGAAATTCAGCCAAAATACCGGGAAAGGGCAGGAAAATCCACCCAGGAAACTGGGAAAGGGCAGGGAAATCCACCCAGAAATTCCACCCAAAAAACTGGGAAAAGGGACAGGAAAATCCACCCAGAAATTCAGCCAAAATACCGGGAAAGGGCAGGAAAATCCACCCAGGAAACTGGGAAAGGGCAGGGAAATCCACCCAGAAATTCACCCAAAATG
This sequence comes from Donacobius atricapilla, assembly GCA_013397315.1. NCBI lineage: Eukaryota > Metazoa > Chordata > Aves > Passeriformes > Mimidae > Donacobius > Donacobius atricapilla. The sequence goes on along the minus strand of WBMY01010907.1, from coordinate 88,152 downwards.
CTTGGAGAGGGCAGGGAAATTGAAATATTTCCCTTTCCTTCCCCTCTTCTCCACTAAAGAGCTCAGCCGGGCGCACAGGGAGCTGATTGCTGCAATCAACTGGTGTGTAATTAGTGACCAAAGAGGCTGCTGGTGGCCCCTGGGCTCTAATAACCACCCATGGATGGAATCCAGAATTTTCCCACCCTGTATTTATAGCTGAGAGCCGTGAGGGATCCTCCAAGCCCCGTTCTGCTGCTCTCTGAGGCCTTTGGAGGGCACGCCAAGAGCCAACTGCCCTCTGCCCTGTTTGGGTCACGAAGGCCGCGCAAAAATGGAGCAACTGCTCCTCAAATTCCACCCCGCCGTTCCTGCTCTTTCCATTTATCCCACTTTGCTTTATTTTTCATGATGTGGACAAGAGTTTCATTTGCTGGTGCCACGGGAATCAATACATCGTGATAAATTCTCTGCGGCTCAGCAGCTGATTCCCAATCCTTTATCTGAGTTACTGCATTGATCCTGGGGAAAAATGAATTACAAATAAAAATACAAGACAATTAAATGCTGGGCAATTAGCACTAAGCCTCAAGGCAAAAAGGACTTAAATATAAAAGGGAGAGTGCAGTAATCTGCTTTTATTCCTATTTTTTTTTTGGAGGATATCAATCCTGATGTTAGGGAGAAGAAATCTTTTTCTTAGGAGATGCTTTCCCCAGGAGGAAACACTTCCAGTTATCCACTGCTGACCCCCTCTCCATGGTCTGGAGCTGTTTATTTAGGAATTAAATACGTTGTTCAGGTAAACCAGTGGCTAGATCCTCTGGTTGTTTCTCTGGGATGATCCCCAGGCTTGAACACCAATTATCTCATCAAAAATCAGGAATAACCCCTCTGACATGAATGGGAATGGTGAAATTTGGGATAAATTCCTTCAGGGGGTCCCTCCAGCCTGGGATGTGCATCCAGGACAGGATGTTTTAGTCTGAATTAAAAGGATCTCTAAAATAAAACCCCACTGGGAGCAGCACGAGGGAACATGGAGCCCCTGGAATTCTGTTTGGAGTTAGAGTGACAAGAACACCCCTGCCAAAAAAACTCCAAACCAGTTGAAATTAGTTCCAAAAATCTCTTATCGTTAAGGATTTATGGATGTGGACAGGGAAGAGAAAGGGCAAGAGAAGGGAAAATTGGATTTAATACTTGGAAATACGAGCAGGGCATCCTCCAAAGGTGGAGATGGTTTGGGATAGGCCAGGATCAACCCTTGGGCTGTGCCTGGGAACACTGAGCTGGTGTTACCCATGGAAAACCCTGGAGCAGGGCTGTTTGTAGGGATTTATTCCCATCTCTGAGCCCCTGTGAGGGTGGCAGTGACCTCCCAAATCCCCACTTGAGACGGGGAATCCAACACATCTTCCATCCCATCCAGGGGATGCTCCTGAACGAGATTTCTTGGGCTCACAGCCACGCCACCAGAGCCAGCCAGGACGCTGGAATCTCCCACCCCATCACTCCTGAAACGTTCATTACAGTTCTTAAAGCTAAAACCCTGCTCAGGACAGGGCTTTGCTGCAGCCCTGAGGATGGGAGCGATGTGGACATTGCAAAAGCTTCCGTCTTAGGAGAGATTAAAAATATTAAGAGCAGATTAGTTCAGGGAGGAGAGGAATAAAAGGTGGCGGGGTGGAGGCGTGTGAGGGGATAAATGGCAGGGAGGGTCAGCTGGAGGCTCCCGGCTTTACTTTCCATAATAAAGGGATGCAATTACATTAAAAGAGGATTCACTTGGAGCTGATAAAAGGCAATATCCTTTTCACACAATTAGGCAGTGGCAATCTAGCACAGAGAGAAGTGTTCCAGAGGAAGAACATCTCCAGCTCTTTAGGATAAAGGATTTGAAGGGGATACAGACTCATGCCGTGGAGAAAGAAAGTCAGGAAAATTGCCCTAAAGACTCACTTTCATCCCAGAGAGACTTTTCCCTGTCCACAGCAGCTTTTTGATGGAAGGGAAGGACCTGGATTAATTTCTTGCCTGGCCACAGTGGCACTGACACCCTCAAACTGCAGCCCTGGGTTGTGGCACCCATCAGTGGCAACGTGGTGACAGCAACAGAGGGAAAAAATGTCCTCAACTCTGCTCCAGAATGAAAAGATCCAGCCTTACAGCTAAAAGAACCTCTGCCAGAAAAAAAAAATAGTAATTACAATAAATTAAAGGCCACTTAAAGTAATTTTTACCTTCTTCAAGTTCAGTAGCAGCAAGACCCAGCCTCAGTGTGGGGTATCAGGTGAGCCTTCCCCAACACATCCTCTGCAAAAATGGGCAATATTATTTCATAAAGTCCCAGAAGGGTTTGAGGGGGAAGAAACCGCAAAGTTCATCCAGTTCCAACCTGTCCAGGTTGCTCCAACCTGGCCTTGGACAATTCCAGGCATGGAGCAGCCACAGCTTCCCTGAGCACCCTGTGGCCTCACCACCCTTATACTGAAATATTTCTTCCCAATATCCCACCTAAATCTGATTTCTCCAGTGCTATTTATTAGCAGAATAAGTAGCAGAATTTCCTTTTATGCTGGAAATTGTGTGTTCACATGGGGAGATAAATGCTCCTGAAAAGGCCCTGTGATCTCAACTGGAATTAAGCATGACTGGGATAAGTAACAAACAAATGTAGGCAATGAAAGAAAGTGGATAAAAGCTCTCGAGATAAGAAGCGTCCAGAGGCTCTTCATGTTGGCTTGGGTTTTTTTTGAGGAATCACAGTAAACTGATTGCTTTTAAAAAGTGTCTTTGACACCGTTTTGAGCAGAAAACCAAATCTGAGCTTGATAATCACAAAAATTTATACAGGAAATGATTTATGCTCATCCAATCAGGGATTTAAAACATGCCACAGACAAGAATCAAAGCTGCTCCAAATACTCTTCCCAGACACCCAAAAGTGACAAGCTTTAGGCCAAGATTTATCAGGAGAAACTCTTTTTTGGAATCTGTTGTTGCCAACACACACACACGTCTGAGAAAGTTGCAATCACAGAGTATTCACAGAAAGCAAAGTGTGTGAAACTGCCACTAAAAAATTCATTTCCAATCAAATGAATGAGCAGCTGAATGGGGCCTGTTTTCCATTTGAAAATGTCATTCATCCCCAAGCAAATTATGTTGTGAAATTGTGCTAATTTTGACCAGAGGGGGATAAAAGAATATTGACAATGACGAGGTGTTCTGCTTTGGCAGTTTTGAAATAATTTCGCTGCTGCGGCTTTGGGAGATGATTTAAATTGCAATTTATCATGTGAGAGGTTACAAATACCAACACTGAAGCAAACCTGTTCCCTTTTGAAAGCTGACCAAGTTTCACCTAAAAACAGTTGAAGGTTGGGTTTGATTTTTTTTTTTTTTTAAATCTGCTCCTGTTAAATCACTGCTCAGAAAAGCCTCCTCGTGTCTGAGCTAAATGTATGCATGAACCCATCTGTTGGGTCCTTTTTTAGCTGAAAGGAGCTGACATGGGCTGGGACCTGCAAAAAAGTCATCTGCAGGATGAGCAGCACCTCGCCAGAGCTGGTTGCAGGGAGGAATCCATCCTGGGAGAGGATCTCAAATGGATTTTGCTTTGAAAAATCCAAATGTTTTGGGGGACATCTCCCTTCCTCCACTTTGAAGCACTGAGACAAAATTCAAGGGACGTTCTGCGTGTTTGCCTTGGTTGTGCTGGGCTGTTCCACAGCCTTTAACCTACAAAATGTGATATTTACACTAAAAAACCTGATCTTTTCCCTGACCTCAACAGCCACTGTGGCCAAATGCTTCAGCAAAATGGGGAGAGACTGACTAGGCTCAGTCTTTAGTATTAAATAACGGCGGTCTGGGAATCCCACTCTCCCGTTTTTCCTTTTTTCCCCCCGGCTTATTTCTGAGCTTCTCCTTCCCCTCCTCCTGCCCTGAGGATGCCCAGCCCCTGCAAAGGTACAGAAGGAGGTTTTGACAGAGGTGCCTGAGAAAAAACCCCTTGAGAGGCGACAAAAACGCTGAGCTAAATGGGAGGTGAAAAGGGCAGAGCTGAGGCAGAGCCAGCGCAGAACAAATTCCCCCAGCAGAGATTGGGGCTGGTCCCTCCCAGGCCTCTGAATTCCCCCCCTGGGGCAGGGAGAAGGGAAAAGTCCCTGCCTGGTGACATTTCCTGTCTCTGATGCCATCTGTGGCCTCCCAAAGTTCATGTTGCCTGTCTGGGAAGTGTCACAGTGCCGGGAAATATTCCCAAGGGGCTTCGCCGGGCCAGAAACTCCAAAAGGAAAAGCTCCGCTGCCCTGAGAATCCAAATAAAAGGTGGAGAGAGGTGTCCTGGATGTCCCTCCCGTCGTGAGAACTCCTTCAGCCTTGCAGAGATAAGGGAACAGGATCGTTTTTGGGGAAAGGGGGTAGAAAAATCTCAGTTCTGCAGTGCAGTGGGACTGGGAGGAAACAAAAAAAATGGAGCTGAATTTTGCAGAAGCAAGGCAGAACTTCGACATTTATCGAACAAATGATGAGCTGGGAAGGTGCTGAGTGCCTGCATGTCTGTGAGGGGATCCTGGAGAGGGATTGGGATGGTCGGGATGAGCGGCAGCAGCCGCTCCAAGGGACAGGGGGAAAGAGCCGCACAAAGGTGTGAATTCAGCCCACACACCCCGCCAGTCCTGCTCATTTCCTCCCAAAATAGGCTCCAAAGGCTGTGAATCACCCAATTCCCAGCTTAATTCACAAAGTTGTTCAAGGGAGGGAGAACAACAGAGGAACGGCTGTGCTGGTGAGATATACAGGGCCCCAGATATTGAACGTGGGTTTAGAGCAAATTAAACTTTTTTCCCTTTCCTCATTGACAAGGATCTCCAAACAACGGAGTGGCAGGAAATAAAAGCATTTAGCAACACCTCAGTGGTTGTTTTTTCCCAGCCAGCTGCTCGAGCAGGGTTTTGATCTGCCCAGAGGTTACAGCTGACTGGCTGTGCTAATGTCATCTCTAAAAAAAAAAAACCATCAAAGCAGCTCTTCTGGAAAACACAAACATCCATTTATCCCCCCTCCTGGTGCCATGGAATGGCCTGGCTTGGAGAGGACCTTAGAGGTTTCCTTGTTCCTTGTTGAAGGGACACCTTCCACTACCCCAGGTTGCTCCAAACCCCGTCCAGCCTGGCCTTGGACACTTCCAGGGATGGGAAATCCCTTCTCGGGCCTCCCCGCCCTCACAGGGGAGGATTCCTCCCCAGTATCCCGTCTAAAAACCTCCAGTTTGGATGGTGGGGAGCTGAGTATGGCTGAGGGAAAGCTGGCTGCAGCTGGAGGGATTCNAAAACCCCAAACCTACAAATTTTCACCCTGTGACAAACTAAAGTACTATTTATTTCAAATCTTTGTTGTTTTCAATCCATCTCTGAGTGTTGGCAGTTTTTCCCATGGACTGAGGTCCAAGGCAATGCTTTCCTGGGGTCCCAGCCGGGTCTGGGCCCCCCCAGGGCAGTTCCAGGGGTTTTCCACCTGCCCTGGGCTCCAACCCCTGGGACAGTTGTTCTGGCAAAGGGAACACTGTTCGCTTAACCTGCTGTGAGAAACGGAGAGAGATGTTTTGAAAAGAGAAACTGCTGACAGCTTTCCCTTGGGAAAGGAGTCAGCAGCGGTTAGCAAACTAAAAATTCAGACTCAGAAATGTCGAGCCCACACCTGGGTTCCAACCCCATCCTGGCAGCTCCTCAGGATGGGGATGGGGCCCTGCCTTGCTGCCAGCACAGGCACAGCCAGGATCTCTGTGCTGAAGGATGACGCTGCGGCAACGATGCCATGACAAACTCCCCGACAAAAGGCAGGAATTCACATCCAGCAGCTGGATTTCCACGGGGTTTCCCGGGATCTGACTCAGGCAAAGTGCTGGGGAGGCCGCTTGGAGTTGCTGCTTCTCTGCACGGGCTCATTAATTAAGGATTCATCTGAAAGCATCCCACGGCTCTCTCCCGTGGTGCTCGGGCTGTTCAGAGCTGCTGCTGCTCTTCCCGAACTCCCAGAGTCAGGAGCAGCTGCTCCAAACGGAGCTGGGATGAGGGAGAGGAGCTCCAGCACTTCCCAGCTCGTGGTGCTGCTGCAAATCCTCTTTTTCCGCCGCCATCGCTCCCCTCTGATGGATCAAACAGCAGCAGCTCTGAGCACTGCGGGGATTTTTTTTTGGGGAATGTTTGGTTCATTCAGAGGCTGAGTCACACTGGGGAGAGGCAGCTCTGGAGCTGGGGATGAAGGAGGTGGGGAGGAATAAGGGGGAGGCAGAAATATCCCCTTAAAAAGAGCATTTCAGGCCAAAAAAAGAGCGTAATTTTCTGTGATGGTGTTCCATTTAGGATGATATACCGAGGTAAAAATAAGTCCCTAAATACCAGGCTGGGGCATTTGCAGCCCGGGTTTGGAGATACAGATCCCCAGAGCAAGGCAAATCTTCATCTGCCAGAATTCCAAGCGCGGAATCTGCACGCTCCTAGATTTTCCTCTCAGCGCTGCTCTTTTTTTCCCCAAGCTCTCTCACACAGTGCCACAAAAAAATCAGACTTTTGGATGCAAATTTGGGATAGTCAGGGATCTCTCCCTCCCTTCCTAACAGCAGGGATGATTTTTTTTTTGCTGCTTTTCCCCCCTTTTCTGCAGGAAATCGGCTGCAAACCCAAAAGCAGCCGTGGTGTCACCTGGGTGGGACTTTCAGACATCAGGGGCTTGGACATTCCTGCTCTCAACTTCTTTCCCTCTTGTCCTTAGCAAGGAATCTCCATTTATGCAGCATTTCTCACCTCTCTCCCCTTCAAACCTATCAGATGCTGCTGGGGATGAATTCCTA